>JADLIF010003246.1:0-134491 GCA_016648015.1 Steinernema khuongi | reverse complement strand
TTCGAATCACTTGACATCGGATGGCAACTTCTGCGCATCTTCCCTCGCGAAATGCTGAAGCGTATTGGCCCCAAAACGCTTGATAAGTACTACCCCAGAGGAGGTGCCGCCGCCAAGGACCAGTAGAGAATACTTTCCCTCCCAGCCTCATCTTGACATTCCTTTTGCTTGCAATTCCTATTAATCTTAGGGCACCGTTACTTACATTTCACTTAAGTAATCTCTGCTATAGATTGACCTATATGTGATATTGTATTTTCTTATTCGTACGAGTTGTGATCGAGAACGCATCGTAGGTCGTCAAACGTCTTGTGATATATTCATAGCTAGAGTATAGTAATGGTTTTTGTATATGATTCTGATTTTACTGTATATTGTGATGACAGTGGAGTGCTTGTCGCTTCTTTTCTCATGGTTTGGCAAGTCAACTCGATAAATATCCGCACTATTAGAGTATCCTGTTTTTAAATCTGTAAAGGTTTGCTAGCATATGGGTATTACACATAGCATCGCGACCAAGATGTTGTACACAGTTCCAATGATTCTTTTCTCGTCACTTCCTGCTTTTTGCCACCTCTGTCAGAAGAATTTTCTGCCACTGAAGCACGGTAGAAATATTGTTCATTTTTTCAAAGTTTCGGGATGTAACGAATGCCTCATTACTATAAAAAAACGTTAAGGGCCTAACCTGAAACGAGCCCAAATTGTTACGACACCAAAAGGGTGTTTCCACGGTAGTCGGCGCTCTGAACAAATTTTTCACGTCCGAAGAAATTTTTCACGCCCGAGCAAAAAATGCAAGCTTTTTTTTCGTTCTGTCGTATTGCATAGGCATTGCGAGCAGAGTAACTTCTACGCCCGACTTAGGCTTGCCCCCAGTTCTGATGTTTTGCTAATTAACTTTGCATCCGCAGACTTCTTGGCAGCTTTGGTGAACAGCTTGCTATCCCCTACACTTAATTTCTTTCACACAGCTTTGGACCTGCTTTCGGCTCCGGCCCTCCCTTATCTTCGGCGAACCCCAGCTCATCTTCGGACTTACATTCAGCTTTGCACCTACTCATAGAGTAACTTCTACGCTAGGCTTATGCATTGCGAGCAGAGTGACTTCTACACTCGACTTAGGCTTGCACCCAGTCCTGATGTTTTGCTAATTAAGGTGTACATAGGTATTGGGGATGAAGTACCTCTTACTTCCCACAAAAGTACAGTTAAAAGAAGATAAAAATGAAAATAAAGTGCCGATATCATGAACCAGTCGAATATGTGATATTTCCAATTGGTTCTCCGGAACAATCTGAGCCCCGCTTTGGAGAATCTGAGCCCCACCGAAGAATCTGAGTTCCCTCGGATAATCTGAGCCCACGGAGAATCTGAGCCCTACTGAAGAATCTGGGTCCTCTCGGATAATATGAGTCCCACCGAATAATCTGAGCCCCACCTAAGAATCTGTGAAAAAACCCAGAGATTAAAGCGACAGCGGGCGCGAACCGCTAATCGGGCGCCAGTCGAGAATAACCGTCCCCCCCCCCAATCGTCCCCCTTGAATATGTAGTGTGACATGCAAAAAGGGCTCTGGAGATGTTGTTTAAAGTGATGTTTAATGAGGCAGTGCGTTATGCAGTGCAAAAACCTTTGAGAAATTACTGATCACATTCAGCGAACAACTCCATTTACAATGTGGTCAGCTTAAGACTCACAAATAAGGCTGTCAGTTCGTTGGGTAGGCTATAATAAATTGTGCAGATCGCCCTTGGTGCCGGTATTTATGTCTATGCTACCTTCTCATCATCCGCAAATAGGAAACATTATGTTCGAGAAGCACCCCGTGTGAAGAACAGTCCAAGGAATCGATGAGGCCGAGAAGGCATCGGCTATGTACGGTACCACCTTCGAAGACTTGCTCATAGCGCTAATCAAGATCAGTATGTATGTAGTATGTAGATCAACCACGACATGTTCGTCCAAGACAAGCACGTAATTACCCCAACTTGCAAGCCAAAACCGTCAAAGGGCAAGCAGCCCGGAGCCTATATACTTCTCCATACGACACTACACATGCGACACAGACCGTGTGTGCTACAACTGAACCAACCAACTGGAGAAGAACAAAGACCCTCTCGGTCTCCGTGATAAAGCAGTCCAAGGACAACGACCTTCTGCTGGAGGTGTGGAGCGACTACACGAAACAGGAGGAGGCCGCGCAGAAGGCCAAGGAGGGCGGCGGCGAAGGTGGAAAGGAGAAGGGTAAGTCCTAAGCAAGGGATTCCCCAACCGCACCCCCACCTCGACTTCCGCCACCGCTACGCCGTGCTCGCCGCCGCTGAGGACAAGAGCTCCGCCGACCCGAAGAAGTGCGCCGAGACAATCATGAGCAAGCTGGTCAACGACGGCTTGCTCAGCGAGGAGCAGTTCCGCATCGGTCTCACCAAGGCCCGAGTCCTGACCTCCTGACCCACCTGGAAGATCTCCGTGACGAGAAGCTGGTCGCCATCATGACCGGCTTCCAGGCCTACATCCGCTGGCACTTGGGCCTAATCGACCGCAAGCGGCGCATGGAACAGCGTGCCGGTCTCCTGTTCGCTCCTGGTGCACACTGCGCACTTTGGAATGGTTCAAGCTGTACGGAAAGGTCATGCCCATGAAAGAAAGCCGAGGAGATGGAGAAGCTCGGCGGCGAGATAAACATTCACCGCAAGAACCTCGCTCGCGAGGAGAAGCTCCGCAAGGAACTCGAGGAGAGCTCGACCAAGTCACTCGGGGAGAAGAACAGCATGTTCACCAACCTCGAGAACACCAAAGGTTAGCTGTCGGAGACGGAGAAGCGGCTTGCGAAGTTGGAGACAGTCGTGCTGATCGGCAGCCTCGGTGAGTAGGAGGACAGCAACACCGACGTGAGACGCTCCAAAAAAAGGTGCAGGCACAGTGCGAGAGCTTGAAGAAGGAGATCTATGACCTGGAGATGAGGTTGCATCAGGTCAAGAAGTCCAACTCTGAGAAGCAGTTTAAGGAACACCAGATCCGCTCGTTGCAGGACAGGATGCAGCAGCAGAACTAGTCCACGTGGACCCACCGTCAAAAGACCGTGTCAGAGAATAAGCCTTTTCGTCACTGGTTTGAAATGATTAAACCCTTCAAGCAGTGAAGCAATTTGTAAATCCGACTCTGCCATTGTTGGTTTCAGAAAATGTCAAGACATCGACCAAAGCTTTTATGCAATATACCCGATTTTCCAGCTACACTTCTCTTTCAGAATCTTTCTTGAAGGTTTCTCTTAAAAATCATGCTTCGGCCCGTAGTAACTTCACAAGTGCAGCGAAGCAATTTGCAAATCCCTCGCAACGTATCTTTAATTGTCTCACAAAACTTTTAGTCCCACAAAACTTCAGTCTCGCGGCACCAACCGTCAGTTTCCCAGCATTGTCTCTGTAACGGGAACTAACTATCGAGCATGGCGTATGCATTTTCGCCACGGAGACTTCAGTCACCGTACAGTTTCAGACAAGCTAACTGCCACAAGAAAGAAGCTACGGATACTTGCAACATGGAATACATAGGTTCGCAAAGCAGTATCACTTCAGCTCAACTTGAATACCAGCCTAAACATCACTCAACAATAAATACTGGGTAACCTTTAACTATTTTATCTACAAACAGAATTAGACGACTATTGGCGAAATGAAGAATTTAGAAGTTCGTCTTATCCTCTACTTCCACAGCGGCAGCCTTCTTTCTGGTTTCCTTCGAAACATACGACGCAGGCACAAGATATCCGAAGATGTAGCGACGTCCAATCATTTCACCGACGAAGAACCAGAAGACAACTTCAAGGGCGACGGCAGCATAAACAGCGGCCTCCTAAAGCGTGTATGATTATGAACTCATGAATAAAACTACAGAAAGCAATGAAAGCAAAAACAACTTACGCGAACGCTGTAATTCTTATAAGCTTGAGTTTCAATGGCCTTAACAACAGCGTTGAAATCTTTCTTGATCAGGGGCCATTCAGTGGTCTTAGGAGGAGCAAGCTCGCGTTTGACGACATTGCTAAGAAGCCCGAAACGGCGGGGGAACTGATTCTTCTGGTGGCGGTAGAGAACGCCGGCCATATTGGCGAGCTTCTCAAACATATTCATCTTACGAGTAGCCATTGTGCTCCTGTAATAATCAAATACACTAGCAAATTCTAGGAATAAAAAGAAAAATTACTCACGCAACGGAACATAATCAACCTAGAGCGAACCTCACAAAACGTACAAAAAAATGGACAAATATAGAAATAGTTTCGAACGTCCATTAACGTCGACTTTTCAAACTTCTACAGCGACAGTGCGGCGCGGCGCGGCACGTCTGAACGTCAGTTCTCGACGAACTGATCGTATGAACAAAAGCGTTGCAAGACCACAAGCATCCTTCGAACATTTTATAATGTTCTATCAGTACTCCGCACCCGGTGAAGCGCCGTGCAGTTAAAACTGTTGCAATCAAACTGTTGTCTGCATGGAAAATGCATAGAAGCTGGACATCTATTATGATAGCAATGGAACAATACAAAGTGTACATCAAATTTCCATATTTCTGAGATTCAAAGGAAAACAGTCCTGTTATATGATAAAGTTAGTGCGAATTTAAAAACTCGATCAGCTCGCGCATCTTCTTCCGGTCGCTTCTACTGCTAATACCAAGACCAATGAGATCGTTTTCCCGCATATAGGCGAAGGCTTCTAAATCGATTCCTTCCCGATGAAAAGTTGATACGTACTTCTCCAGTCCAAATTTTCTTAAGTAGTCAAGTAAAGACTCTGCAAATGAAATAATTAGAGCGCCATTTCAAGCGAATCACAATACCGTCGTCTATAATTTTAGAGGCCTCTGCATAATTAACCTTATAGTCCGCATTTAGAGAGTAGCCAAAACTTCCCGAGGTGGAGCACCTGAAAACACAGCAAACATTGTGTAAATTAAAAGCTATATCATACCCAAACGAAGACAGGAATGTTGATGATGCACAGGAATCGCTAAATCGCTCTGAAAAATGTACCGTGAGAAAAATGCTTATCGACTTAACCGCTCACGTGTCATTCTGGCCACTGGCTCCGAAACTGAATCGACCAATGATTTGCTGCTAGAGCCGCCCCAGCTTGATGCGAATAAACGCTTCAGATCTGTCATCGTATAACTGTCTAGCAGTTTTTTTCTGTCTTTCTAGAAAAAAGGACACTGATGAATTAATACGGAATGAAGTATACCTGTGGAGTCGGTGACTGACACAATGCAGATCGAAGAGGCGAAGCTAGAATCCTTTGCTCGAGTCTCT
Source organism: Steinernema khuongi (assembly GCA_016648015.1). Classification (NCBI taxonomy): domain Eukaryota; kingdom Metazoa; phylum Nematoda; class Chromadorea; order Rhabditida; family Steinernematidae; genus Steinernema; species Steinernema khuongi. Next base: position 129,174 of record JADLIF010003246.1, on the reverse strand, counting down.
GTCCCGCTGAAAATGATGCACGATAAGTTTGCGCGTTAGCGAAGAATAACGCATTTGCCTTTTCCCGTGTCATGTTTTGTCAAACATTTATAGACACCTTCACGACCTCCTAAATTCTTGCATAGTTCCAGGGCATTTAAATAGTTTAAAGATGGAACGGAACCGCTTGCACCAAGATCCAACAGAAGCTCTACTAAATCGACCTGAAAGAGGACGCAGAATTACACTCAAAGCGCAGAATCACATTCATACATTGTTTAAAAATACGGCCAGTCCGAGGGCGTTTAACCGCCCGAAAGGGTACCAAATCGCGTCGATGTCACTGCGCCTAAATGGGTGAGGTCAAAGAGTCCTCAGCGTTTGTTATACCCACCAAAATAATGTGAAGAACAAGATCACATCAAAATTGTTCGTCCAGCAGGCTGCGAGGACAGTCAAACGTCTTTGTGAAGTCAGAAGGGAAGACTGGTTCGAATGGCACGTTTGCAGGAATTTTACCACTTCGAAATGGCCGTACGCAACTGCTATACTTATGACATCAGTTTGCAGATCTCTAAACAATAAAACAGGTTAACAACTATATGTATATCATGAAACAAACGAAATGTGGGCGATGTTAGCACCAGCGTTGATCAATTCCCTAACGATGTCGATGCTTCCGTTTGCAGCGGCATGGAAAAGCGGAGTTGTTCCCAAAAGATCGCATGCGTTCGGGTCGGAGCCGTAATTCAATAGAAGCTTAACCTAAACAAACATTTGTCAAAAGCTGATGATCAATCACCTACCATTGTAAGAGATCCATTGCCGGCGGCGATGTGCAAGCACGTAAGCAAGTCGTCGTCCCTCACGTTTACCATTCGAATGTTTGACATCAGGATCCTTTCCACCATGAAGACATGATTGCTGTCCGAGAAATGGAATAAATTTGCAACCACTTCGTCCATTTCTTTCCACGACATAGATTCCAACGATGAATCCACAGCCAAATTCATCCTGCTTCAGTTAATTGACCTGTCACAAAAGTAGACGTTACAAATTTGCAAAAGTGCCAATATATTCAAACACTGTTGATGAATTGATCATTCGCTCGGAAAAGAAAAAAAAAGCGACCGCCGCCCGGAAAACGATCGACGAGCGACCGTCGCCAGCGACGTCGCGCGCGACGGCGTTTGAATTGGATTTCGAGCGACGTCGCGCGCGACGGCGTTTGAATTGGATTTCGAGCGACGTCGCTGTCGCTCGACCCTGTCGAGTCGCTGTCGACGGTCGCTCGTCGATCGTTTTCCGAGCGACGTCGCGATTCCAGTGTCATCACTATGCCCGGACATAAGACTGCGACGGCGACTACTTCCATGCCCTCGGCGGCCCCCACAAAGAAGAGCCGAGCGCAGATGGAACAAGAAGCAGAGGGAACAAGAAGGACACACCTGCTGCGGCCGAGCTCTTCGCAGAATATGCTGAGGCCATGGAGGGAAGAACGCGCAATCCCCGTGGAGGCAAGACCCTTGAATGGATCGCGAAAGTGATCCACGAGACCGCGGGCATCAAGTTCAGCCGGGAGACGATCTCGCGCCAATGGACCCTTTGTTTTTTTGGCAATTGTGATCGTAATATATTGTTGCCCCTTTAAGAAAGGTCGTAACAAGGCCGTTGTCCAGGTCGCTGCAGGGGTGTTCCAGAATTCTGGAACATCCCAGAATTCTGGAACACCCCTGCAGCGGCGCAGCTCTTCGCCGAGTATGCTGAGGCCATGGAAGGCAGGACACGCAACCCTCGTGGAGGCAAAACCGAACCCACGGCTTAATTCATCCTGCTTCAGTTAATTGACCTGTCATAAAAGTAGACGTTACAAATTTGCAAAAGTGCCATTAAATTCAAACACTGTTGATGAATTGGTCATATCATATTTAAGCGAGCGAGAGGAGAATAGACGAGCTGACAAGTATTACCCGCCATTTGATACAAGCGGATTGGAACAAAATGAGGCTTATTCGAAAGGTCTTTGGACATGCCGCAAAAAATATCGGCCGGTTTTTGGATCCGTGGTAGAACGGACCAAAACAATACCGTAACCCCCATAAAATTCGACCCTCCGCAAACTAACATTACCTTATCGTACTGCGGCACTTGATGGTTCTTTGGATAGATCTCGACAAGGTCGATTTTTTGGTGTCAAAATATCTGGATTCAGGCAATCCCTTCGAGAGTTCCACTTTACCAGCTCAATCGATGCCTCGGTCCCCTCTTATGCCCAATTTTCGTAAATTTTCAAAATTAAAGAAATTTAATGCATTTGATAGGTCTCTGAAAGAGGAGTAAAATAAGCGAGAAAAATCTGCCCTGGGCATTTCAGCTGGGAGGACATTGGCTTTAGGTGAACCTAGGTCAAAATTTCAAAGTAGACGTCGGTGACAAAACGATAGTGCGTTCGACAGCTCTTATCGAGCTGACCACGAATACAGCAAAATTTTCGCGATCGGACCATTATAGAGTAGAAATATCCTATATATATTATTTCAGGCATTTATAGGTTTTGTTTCTGTAGGGTCTAGCCTCTCAAAATCAGTCCGATCGCGGAAATTTTGGCGTATTCTTGCTACGCTCGACGAAAGCTATCGAATGCACTATCTTTTACTCGCCGGAGACAAGTTTGAAATTTTTGACCTAGGTTGAGCAAAATCCAATTTCCTCCTAGCTGAAGTGCCACAGGACGGATTTTTCTCGCCTATCTTACTCCTCTTTCAGAGACCTATCGAATGCATTAAATTTCTTTAATTTTGAAAATTTACGAAAATTGGGCATGAGAGGGGACCAAAAGAGGGGACCGATTGAACTGGTACAGTGGAACTCTCGAAAGGATTGCCTGAATCCTGATTTTTTAATACCAAAAATTCGGCCTTGTCGAGGGCTATCCAACGGGCCATGAAACGCCTCAGCACGATCACGGAACATTAGTTTGCGGAGGGTCGGATTTTGGGGGATTACGGTATTGTTTTGGTCCGTTCTACCACGGATCCAAAAACGGGCCGATAATTTTTGCGGCATAATATTCTATGTCCAAAGACATTTCGAATAAGCCCCATTTCGTTCCAATCCGCTTGTATCAAATGGCGGGTAATACTAGTGAGAGAGAGAGACATGTACAGCAGAAAATCAGTGAGAATCAGGCATCTGTAGAATGGCTCCACGACAATGCCGCGAAAAACACGTCCGCGAAATACTTTCCGCGAAAACCATCTCCGCGAATTGCCATCTCCGCGAAAACCACTTCCGCGAAAACCACTTCCGCGAATAGCCATCTCCGCGAACTGTAACCTCCGCGAAAACCACTTTCACGAAATCACAGTTCGCCGAAGCCGAAAGAGGTCCGCGGATGCAAACTTAATTAGCTGAGCATCAGGAATGGCAGAAAGCCTAAGCGGAAAGAGGTTCGCCGAAGCAGTAAAGTACAGTTACAATTCGCGGAAGTGGTTTTCGCGGAGATGGCAATTCGCGGAGATGGAAATTCGCGGAGATGGTTTTCGCGGAAAGTATTTCGCGGAGATGGTTTTCGCGGACGTGTTTTTCGCGGCATTGTCGTGCCACCCTGTAGAATACCTCATTTCGCGCCGGTCTTCAACGCACGGTCGACGTTGGCTTGTGAAGTTTGATTTACGGAATTCAACCGCGGTCGGTCGGAAATGTACATCACTCGGATTAACTGGTAATTTGGAACGCCTTGGATGGGGGAAGGATGCCCGGACGGTTCGCATAAATCGGACGAGAACCGTGAACCCAGAAACCGTGAGTGCCACCGCTTAAAATTACTCTTTCACCTTTTCTTTCCAATTGTTATGCTGAATTCTATGAGATATTACAAAGGCACCGTGTATTGGGGATTATTTGGAAGCACGCACCTCCAGTTGTGTTGTCACCGGGGAGGGCCGGTTCACAATAAAACAAGCGATTTCTTATCAGGCTATTATAATATTCACCGCCTGTGCTCTTGGTGGCTTTGCGGATTACTATATATCTCACTGGGCAGATACTCCACGCTTTCTCATCGTTCTACCTTCCCAATGGCGGGTGAGCCGACTGAATGGAACACTTTTTGAAACCGGTCATAGAAGGGAAACGTTGAACCTCGGATAAATCGATTTGATTTAAATGTCGGTCCTAAACGGATATTGTAAGTCTGAGTCAAAATCGGCGTGGCGGTAAAAGCCATCCCTAATTCTGGAATTTTTCTCCCGTACCGCTCTTGAGCCATTATTATCTCTATAACATCGTTTCTCAATTCTGCATGCCTGCACGTATGACCGTTTTTCAAATAACGTTGAACCCTGAGTTGTGTTTGTATTTCATCGATCTTAATTTCCTCGGCACTACATTTCTATTTTCCAGAAGATGCATCGTCGTTCTCCGTCGCCGCACCAACCACACCTTGCTGGTAAACGTGTCATTCAGTTGAACGTGCCTCAAGATGAAGAACCAGTAAAACTCAGTAAACCTCAGGATCCTGCGCCGCCAAGGGTCTTCGCCGTCAGTCGTCTGACCTATGTGCCATCGAAGCAAGCTGAGAAGCCGACGGAAGATCTGTATGGATCAATGAAGCAAGTACTCACGGTGGAGTACTCGCTCCAGAGTGTCGATTCAGAAATTCGAGCCAAGTTCACGCAAAAAATCAAGAAGAAGCCCATGGGTCTTCGCCACTTCGCCACCAGGGTGTTTGAAAAGGTGAAGGAGAAGGGAAGAACCACCTATAACGAGGTGCGTTTCCACATACTCCACTCTTTTTGATCGTCCTACTTTAGCTGGCCGACGAGCTCTTGAAAGAGCACTTCGAGTCCATCGTTTACGATCCTGACATTCCCATTCCAACGCGGACGACCGTAAGCGCAAGATCACAGTAGTGGTTGAATACTTACGAATATTTTAGGATGAGGAAGCGTTCGACAAGAAAAACATCTACCGTCGAGTATACGATGCGCTGAATGTGCTTATAGCCATGAACGTCGTTGGAAAGGAGAAGAAGGTGCTCCAATGGATCGGCATGCCAACCGTAACGAGCCCTGAGGTAAGGCACAAGTCCTGTTACCCTTCTAATTTCCCACGTTAGCAACTCTTGAAAGAATTTTGCGAAATTGTTAAAAAACAGGAGGAGACCAAGAAGCGCATTGCCGCAAAGCGCAAGGAGCTCAATAAGTTGATGACCCAGCTCGTCGCCTACAAGACACTTGTGGAGAGAAACCGTGAGAGAGAACAAACTGAAGGCCGCCCGGCGCCCGATACGGTCCTCCGTTTGCCGTACGTCCTTGTGAACACGGACAAGAACACCAAGGTCGACATCGGCATTACAGATGACAAGTAAGTGCAATTCCAGTACTTCGAAATCAATGCCCGCCCTGCAGATCCGAGTATGAATTCGTCTTCGACGCACCCTACGAGGTCCACGACGACATCGAAGTGCTGAAGGCCTTGGGTTTGGATCGCGGTGTGAGTCGTGGAAGGGTGTCACATGCGGATCGCGGGCGGATCATGGCGTACCTTCCAGAGAAGCTTCACTCAGCGCTCTGATGCGATGCAGGTGGCGATGTTAACTGAATTCCGTTGTTGTTGTTGTATTTGTTATTTGTTATTGTTGCCGTGTTATCATTGATTCAGTGAGATGTACGTAAACGTACGAACCAGATTTCAGATAAGGGATTCATATCCTGTTTTCCATTCATGCTTCTCTTGATGTATACCGATTCTTATGGGTAGGACTTAAGCGTAGAAGGTGCAAAGGTGTCATCAGAGGATCGCGGGTGGATAATGTCGTACCTTCCAGAAAAGTTGTGATCTGATGCGGCGCAAATGGCGCATGGGCCCCCCATAAGTCTCTTCAGCGGGTTGGGTCACGACCGATGTTTGATCGTCCATAACTTCGCAGTATTCAGAATCACTATTTTAAATCGTTTCCGATCTAACACATACTTTCGTCTGCTCTTTTGGCGCCTTGACTTCTGTGGGTGCGTTAATGGTTACTACACCCGCCTTTGGCTTTTTAGTCATTTTACTAGTCACACGAAGGGATGCACTCTGAGACGGCAACTCTACAGGTATAGAAATAAGAGAAGATGCCTGAAACGGTATCCTACTTATCGTGGCACTGTAGCTTCACGAATACTTTCTCAAACGCTAGTTAAGAAGGTCGTATTGGCGGTCTCGCTGCTAAGGTTCAGCAACCTTCAACTGCCGTTTGTGCGTTGCCTGCTCCTGTTGCCAGAGCCTTAAGAAAAAGACAAGATCGATGATATTACAATGTTTTTTGGCAAGTGGGTGCTGTTGCAATCAGGATGTATATGTAAAATTTGAGAATACCGTAGTTGCTAAAAATGATCGTGGAGATACACATAGAAGCCTAGAAACGTTCTTGAGTAAAAGAGACCCATGAAAGACTCCGACAGTCGCCAAGTGAACATCGGATGTGCAAATGAGTTCTGTGAAAAAGCCCTCAAACAGGCGTTACCGACTGAAGGCCGCATTTCAGAGAGTGTTGTGGTCCTGCGGCTCCAGGAGGTGCGTAATGTATTCTCCAAACCTGGATTCTGTTGAAGGAGTATTTAGAATTAAGGGAATGGAAGCTCACTACGCCTTGTTTTATATCTTTAAATTTTGAATGACGGATTAGAATGCACCACATAGATGGGTGCGGTGCTGCTTGTGACTCTCAAAGTGGGGGAGGATGTACGGTACAGGGTACAGTGATATTGAGACATCAGCAGGTCGCTTTAAGTAAAATTTTCCTGTATCAGACCAAGTGCTAAGGAACCGTTTTTGGCCCTTCGTGCCGGGTGGTTGAGAGGAAGGGTTTGTTGAGCAAGCAGAAGCAAGCATTTTCATACCCATGTTTGGTTCGATTTCTCTGCAATGATATCAAATACAGACATAGATAGAATAGGCAAAGAGATCACACTACGAGCGAGAAAAAAAGTAAAATAGTATGAAAAAATACACATATATGCAAAACAAGAATACTTATGATGACTCACAGTCATCACAGTCAATCGAGGCCAATGACGTATTGCTGATATTCATCGGGCCGCTCGCAGTCCACTACGTCCAAGTAGCGATCAGCGCGGGTGAACCGAAAGCATTTGGCTTTTCCTAGGGATTATTTGTCCTGGTGACTTTTTTGCTCACTTATTGTGCCTTTTCCTTACCAGCAACCCACGTTTCCAAATCACTATATTCCCTCATTTCTGAAGTCTGCTAGCCTACGAAGCTCAAGATTGTCTTCTAATTAACATGTGTGCTCTGTGTGCTAAATGAATGTGACAAGGTGACTTCCCGTCAGTCGATCTCGAAAGCGCAAGTCTGCTAAAATGTTTAGTAGGAACTCGCACAAGTTTATTCTACTCTGTTTTGTTGTTTCATCGACAGACGCATTGAAAATCGGTACGTATACCTTGTCTGTCCTCAAGTAGCTTTGCCCATTGCAGGTGTTTTCTTGCTTGAAGGTGTTCATGAGCATGCTGGGTTCGCGTTACGGAGTACAGTTTTGTCAGCTGGACAACACTTAGACAATGTGGAGGCGTCTAATGTTAGCGTACATCAAACGAGTATTGTTTATTTTAATCATTCTCGTCTTCATCTTCTACCTAGTAAAAGTAAGCGCCTTTTGCGTACGCCTACATTAGTTCCTCATGTATTATAGTATGCGAATTCGGAAAGGCGGGGATATCCGTTCTGATAGGACCACCATCGCCCGATCTGTCTGTAATCATCGAAATGATGGCCGCGGAGTATGATCTCACATTCATCAAGTACGTGTGGGACCAACCAAAGCAGCACTATCCAGTGCAGAAGCGCGACGTGTATAGTTTGTACCCTACGAATGACTACATCAATCTTCTCGAGAAACTTTTGGATTATCTCGCTTGGGAGAGAGTAGTAATTGTCTATGCTAAGCAAGACGGTAATAGACGCTAGTCGTAGAACGAAATAACGACTTCTGAGTAGGTATCTTTCGCCTTTTCGATCTTATCAACATTTTGGACGGCCTATTGTTTGTGGAAGTCAGGTCGCTGTCAACCAGCGGTTTTGCGGACGCCGCCAAAAGAGTAAAAGCTATTTGTGATAATCAGCTCTGCTGGGCAAGCACAAATCGCGTTGTCGTCTTCCTTGATTCCGAGTCCTCCTACGGATTCCTAATGGCGGCATTAAAGCTCGGGATGATCGATTTTAAGAATTGGTTTCTTCTCGTCAATGTGGTTAGGAAACAGATAGACTTTCAAAGCTGTTATTTCTTCGACCGCTTCAGGACGATCTTAAGAAAGGCACGGAACCGTATTCACATAACATGGTTCGTATAACGTCGATGACGGTTTGGAATGATCGACCCTCACGAAAAGGCATTTCCCATGAGGTCTACTCAAAGCTTCAAAACCAGTTTGAATTGTCGTGGAGGGGAAAATTTCCTCACATGGAGCACTGCCCCCTGGTTCGATTTTGGATTGTATTAACTTCTGATATGTGCCTGTCTAGAAAGAATTTGTGCTGTTCTTCGATGCCGTGTTCCTCGCCATGAAACTTTCTACAAACTTTGTGAAAGTTCGCGATGGTTCGACTTGTCGCAGCATGTTCAAGCTGCGCCAAGATGAAGGATTCAGACATTTGGTTTGTGCGTTTAGACTGTTAAAATCCTGTAAGACATGATGTAGGCATACGACAGCTTAATGGATAAGGTGCATTTGGACTATTCGCGCTCTAGAGTGAATACGAAGATATTCGTCTGGGAGCTCGGAATCGACGGGACCCCGTTTACAGTAGGTTGCTTAGTGTCGCTGATAAATAAAGCGTTGTAGACCGGTATTTGGAAAACCGACTGGGATATGGTTACCCAGCGTTTATCCATGCAGGATCGCATAATACCAAACAGTCACAACCAATTTACCGAATCCGAAAGAAAGGTAGGACGGGATTTGCTCTTAAGTGGTAGTAGACGTGTTCGTAGAAACGGTTTCTTCGCGTGACTACAATCGACGAGCGACCTTATGTCATGGAGAAGAGATTGCCAAACGGAAAAGTGGTATATGAAGGATTCTGCGTCGATCTCCTCAACAAGCTTTCTCAATATCTCCACTTCGAATATAAATTGACTGTAGTCCCTGACGGGAAGTATGGCGAGCCCGTCAATGGATCAAAGGAATGGGACGGTATGATCGGACAGATTCTTAAGGGGGTAATGATCTGAGGTCTCATGACAGTGAATAGTTTTGTACGCTTAAGGAGGCAGACCTAGCTGTTGCCCCCATTACAGTAACTGCAGGGCGCCTGGAAGTCGTGGACTTTACGGATCCTTTCCTACAACTTGGCATTTCGATGCTTTTACGGCAGCCACGTCGAGGGACGCCACCCGCGCTGACAAGTTTTTTACTGCCTCTAAGTGGGTCGGTTTGGTTCATGGCTGCTGTGGGCACTTTGGCCACCACTTTGGCTTTGACAATGGTCGCCGTGTTCAGTCCAAAAGAATCAACGGCGGAGTTCCATCTGATGGTCGGTGTGAACAAAACTGTAGCATGACTAACAATTCTTGTAGAACAGTCTTTGGTACCTTGTCTGTATTCTTCTTCGTGCCGGCTCCGGGTACAACTGTCAGTCGGTGGCAAATCGACTTATAAGCACTGCCTGGTGGACGTTTACTATCATTCTCATTGCCCAGTACACGGCCAACTTTGCGGCTGTTCTAACCATTGAACGAAAAACGATTCCCTTCAATGTAAGGCCCCTTGTTTCCGCGTGCAAGTAGTTGCTTTAGTCCTTTGAAGAGTTGGGCAATCAGTCGGAGTACACGTTTGGCTCGATCTTGGGAGGATCCACAATGCAGTTCTTCAAGTACTCCCGATTGGACACGTTCAAACGAATCTGGACGAAGATGAGCAACACCACTCCTTCCGTCTTTGTGGAGACCAATGACGAAGGAGTGCGTCGAGCACTGAACGAGAAGTAACTGCATACTACCGGGAACTTTTGCATTGCTCATTGCAGATACGTCTTCATGATGGAGTCCACATCACTTGAATACCAACTTACGCAAAACTGCAATCTTACGAGGGTTGGAAACGTAGTACTCGGCTCTAATGGCTACAGCATCGCTCTGCCGAAAGGCTCGAAGTGGCGGGAAAAGCTGACAAGACAGATACTTGATTTCAACGAGAAAGGCATCATGATGATGCTGAAGAACACGTGGTGGCAGAAGAATCCTCAAACAGAGTAAGGTTTCCGAGAGAGTGATGCACTCCTTCCCCCTTTTAGTTCCTGCGAGGACGAGTCTACCGAGACAAGACAGTCATTGGGAATGGCTCGTGTGTCAGGACTGTTCGTCCTCTTGGGCGGAGGACTGTCCCTAGCCCTGTTCGTTGCTCTAGGAGAGAAACTGCTGTTTTCTGTTCATACACGAAATGGAGTATCAGCAATTGCGACAACACGGTTCTAGATTAGTAATATGATTACATCATTCGTATCTAACAAAACGTAAAGCTGTTTGAGTTATGGCCACAACACTTCAAAAATGCTTCTCACTCGTCTCAACAACCTCCTCCGCTGTTGTTCTGAGCACGGCGTTTCCAGGAGAAGACCACCAGTGCTAAAACAAACTCTTGAGTAATGACCGTGACTAATGGTGTGACCTACCTTCGATCAACTTCGCAGGATTTTAATAAAAAGTGACATTTGTTCGTGTAGAGCTTTCCATGTTGGTCGCACACAGGATTCCAAGTATCATCGCAGTTGTTCTCACAACATTTGCCTGAAACTCACGGTAACCGTTTGTCCCTTTTTTTAAGCTAACGCACCTTTGTATTTGAACTGAAGCGTGCTGTTCAAGTGGATTTTGTCATAAATGCACTTTGTGTTCTCAAAGTGACACAGACTTAAATGTGTTCCTCCCTTGTTGTCGCAGACCGGTTCGTCCATTTTTTTGCATTGTTCGATGGTGCAACACTCTCCTAAGGTGGGTTCAATAAACTAACAGCGCAGGATTGCACGTACCGTTGTGTACGAGATTCAAAGTTTTGTTTTTCCGTTCCAGAACGCACTTTTTGGCTTCAAAGTGACAGGAGTCCGGATGAGTCTGCGCTTCAGAGTCGCATACGGGTCCACTCTTGCTGCAGTCGCCGGTGGGCACTGTGCAGCATTCTCCAGTGTATGCAAGTGGAAGGACTCTGCCTTGTCTTTCATCTTCACACTGCTTCACTCTGAATAACTTTACTGAATATACTGGTTTTCCCAATATTCGAAGATCCGAGATCACATACTGAACATAAGAAGAACATTAGCGGGGAGCCGAAATCACCTAGCCCAGCCCCAAAGTCGACTTAGGACAACAAACCTGAACTGGCAAATGTTCTTGTGCGTCACCGTTCCATCACACACGGGATGGGATGTGTCGTCGCAAGGTTGGTTGCAGCACTGTCCAGCGTAGTCCTTCTTGACTGTTTGGTTGAACTTCTTCTCCATAACGCACTTCTCCTGAGCGAAGACGCAGCTGTTGATGTGGGTGCGACCGGATGTGTCACAAATAGGAGCGAACGTGTATTCGCATGGAGATTTTTTGCAACATTCCCCTATAGTACACCTGTTAACGAGACATCCATACGCTGCTAACAATACCGTCGTAGTCTTTTGTAAGTTTGGCGGAGTCCATTTCTTCATCGTCGAGATAACAATTTGCCTTTTTAAGTTGGCATTCACTGGAGAATGTGACACCTGCAAAAATGCTACATTTGGTAGGAATGGTAACAGGGGGCTGCTACCATTGGAGGCACACACGGGAGCGTACTGTTCTTCGCAGGGAGGACCACATTTCCCACCGTCTGCGCACTCTTCATAGTGATCTATTGTCAAGTTTTTGTGGTGTATCCGTTCCGAAAGACATCGTTGCTGGGAAAATTCGCAGAGATTCTAAAAGGATTGCATTTTCTGTTTGAATATAGTGTTTTTGATCTTACCATATGCGTAGTGCCTTCCGTGTCACAAACGGGCCTCCAGACATGAGGACAGTCCAGTGAACAGCACTCACCAAAGTAGGACACCGATATTTCAGCTTCGTTTTGGCAATTTTCCTTTTCCAAATGGCAAACACTACTGTATGTTAGGCCGTTTGACCCACACACTGGGGCATACTTGTCGGGGCAAGTCAGACCAGCACAGTCGTTGTCTCCTTCGCTTAATACGGTCGGCTTGACTTCTTCTGAAACGAAAGAAGGTAGGATGAGTACAACGGTGAATGACCGCAATCGTACCTGACGATGTTGTGGGTGCAACAGTTCCAATGGTCGTGGTCACCGTGGTAGATGTTGTTTGTTCCTCACATCGTCCCTCAAGGACCACACTCGGCGGTTTCTGTCTCTCGATCTTTTCGATCCGACATCTAGCAACTTCGAAATGGCAGCGATTACGATGTGTTACTCTGTTCGAGTCGCAAACCGGTTTACTTTCGGTCGGGCAGGTTTCCATCCGCTCACAACATCTTCCTACCTGCAAAGGACCTTCGCCCCTGGTCAAATGTGATAATCTCTCACGTAAGCGTTGGTGATGTTATATCCGAACTTCTTCTCGTAAATGCAGCGCAGCATGTCAAATTCGCACTTTGACTTCGTCTCTCCGGCTTGATCACACACGAAAAGGTCGTCGTCGGACTCGGGCTCGAGATGAGGACACGGCTTCACCAAGCACGCGGAGCATTCGCCTGCATAGCCGAGTTAATGAGCATCCCAATCTGTGCAAAGCTACCTTTAAAAAGTATTTCCAGTTTGCGTTGAGCACATTGTGCCTTCTGGTAAATGCAGAAATTTGGGTAGGTGACGAAGTCACTGCCACACACCGGGTCGTAGTCGTTTGTGCAGTTCTCGGACTTCACAACACGGCAATTAGCGATATTGCACGATTCGTCGGGCATTATGCGAAGGGTGCGACCTTGCTGAGCAGCCAGGCATCTGGCCCAGGTAAAGAGGCATTCATTCCTGCAATGGGCTCACTTTAGATTGTGAGTCTTGTTATAGGACATTTGAATGAGGAAACAGCTTCATTTTTTCAGTTTCACTTTAAGGAATTTTGGACAAAGCTGTGAAGAACACCTTACAAGGAAGCTGCCATTGTTCTAAAGTCATATTCAAATCAAGGGCAAAAATTGACCTACTTGTGAACATGACCCTCACTGTCACAAACGGGACTTTTAATATTGTCACAGTGCGGTTCCGGACATTCGAACGTCCCATTCGCAGATGCTACTCGTTTCTCCTCCACCCGTGTAGTGGATGTAGTCTTCGAATGCTTGGGAATCGCCTCTTTACACTCATTCAACGTAGTCAAGAACGCGACGTCGTCGACATTCTGGAAAATACGGAATCTCACTGTATAAACTCCTTTTCAGCTCACCGCCTTTCTTGCTTTGCAGTTGTACATTTGAAAAGTGCACAAGTTAGGGTGGGTCGTTCCGTGGCTGTCGCAAACTGGGCGATAGTCTCTTGAGCACTTCGTGGGACACACTTCTTCCTGGGATACAATGTAGCCACCACATGGAAGGATAAGTGTTACCTTTAGGTTGAACAGTGGCGATCCGGCGTGACATGGTCCCACGTGCACGAGGACGCCCAACTCCTTGTTTGCCCTTCGCCTCTCACAGTTCCATTTGGAGAAGAGGCAAATGCTTTGGTGGGTACGGTTGAAATTATCGCACACCGGTACCACTTCCGTCTCCTCTGCGCACTTTACGCATTCCTTCACAGGTTCTCGGCGAATGTTCTATGCGGAGAAAATTACCGAACACTTGGCGGGGCACTTTTACCAATTTCTGCTTAGAACAGTCTCCCTTGTGGGCTATTTCGAGTTGAACTCCGGAACGCAGGTTTTTGCAGGCGGCGAACTCGAACAGGCACATGTTGAGATGAGTCTTGTTGCGGTTATCGCACACCGGGTCTTTATTTTTCGTGCACAGCGCCGCTGAACATACCGTCTCCTAAAAAAAGGCATACAACCCGAAAGGAAACAATTATGTTGGTCATGCTTTGTCCCGCACCCCGTTTTATACCGACTATAAAAGTCCAGTTGAGTATCCTCTACGCGCTTCTCGGAAAGAATGACAAACCTTCTTATCTGGCTGTGGATCGAAAGTCGTTTTTGCGGCGACTCTTGGAAGAGGACTTTCGCCGCTGGAAAACACGTCCTGATCTTCATCTGAGCCGTAGCCTCCGTCGCTTGCTGAAGAGCGAACGCGTTTTAGGAACAATAACGGAGAAAGTGGTACCTGCGGGTACGGTGGTTGTCTTTTCCGGGAAGTTTCGAGTCAGCTCGTCGGAGTTCACAATGCGAGCGCCTGCAGCTATCTTAACAAGTTCTCCTTGTTTGCGGCATTTCCCGACATGCTTCACTTTCCTGGGCACATGACCAAATGCCTTCAAACGGCAGTTGAACTCTTCGAGTCTAAAGGAAGAAGTGGAAAAGCTAATGGAAAAGTCACCGTATGACAAAGTTACTTGCAAAGACTCTTGTGCGTTTCGTTCACCTCGTCACAGACGGGCAACGGTAGATCGTCGCAATTAGTCGAGCACTCCTCACAGACTCCCTTGTGTCTGATGGTAATTGTAATGTTCTCCGTTTTCTTGCGGATACACTCCACCGCATTGAAGAAGCACTCGTTCTGGTGAGTCACCCCTGAATTGAGTTCTTTACAGTTACTTCGTTAAATAAGGCTCATACCTTCACTGTCACAAACCGGATCTTTGAAGTCTTGACACGTGACTGCGGGACAGCATGTGCCCTCGTACTGGACGTGCAACTCTATAACGTAGCTGTAACGTTTTTAATACAACTTAATTTCACCTTTATTGCTCAAAAACTGGCAGTTCAGATGACACGCGCTGTCGTAAGTGACGCCATCGGATCCGCAAACTGGTTCGAAGACGTCAAAACACTTGCAAGGCTCACTTGGTGTTGCATCTAAAATGTTTTTTTTTCTGGTTAACTATGCTGTACGCCATGTTTTTCACGCGTGTTTGGCTCATTTTATGAAGGTAAATGTTGATTTACCGAATGTCATTCACCTATATCGGTAGAAATAGGTCAGCAGAAGAGTCCGATCGACTTTCATTCGAATTGTTCTGATTGGTGTAATTTACAGACAAGGAAGACAGTTTCAGATCCTTTTTATGGGTAACTCAATAAAAAAGACATAAATCTGGTTAATGTGTACACTTTGAGATGAAAGGCGTGGAACAATAAATTTAAAAGCGCAGAAAAAGTTTGACCACGCTAGGACAGGTTACAGCTGTTTAGTCATATTCACCGCTTGAGCATGTGACCTTCCTCTCTTCCGGTTGCCATCGACTGAAAACGGGAGGTTTTCTCATTGATTGTAAAGATCAGCCCCTTAAGGTTAGAGATTGCAATGAGAAATGCGCGGACAGCGCTCGGAGAAGGTGTAGGTTGGCGAGAAAAACGGTTACGTACCAGATGAAGAGGTCAGAGCGAGAAGGAGCAGTGCGTAGGCCGGCAAGAACGGCCAAGATATTAGCATGGGAGTGATTGGACGGGGGAACACTTGCTGACCGACGGTAGTGGAGTTATCCAAGCGTGATCGAGCTGACGCGTTGTGGTCGGCGACTTAGTTCGCGGCTGAGGGCGTGTCTTCTGAGAGTTACGCAAAGTTATTGCACTATTGCGCATCTAAAAAGTGAACAATTTTCGGAGCACCTCGATCCTCTACGAGCTGTTTCATCCGATTAACTCCGTTATAGTCAGTTAGCACATGTGCGCCGGGAGGACGGCTGACCTCAATCGAAAGGTCTTAGCGAAGTTGCCGAACATAGTCGACGAGCAGGAAGGAGGAATGCCATTTGTGGCGATTGCGACCTTTGAAAGCGAAAAAAGTCAATAAACCGTTAGAGACACCAATTACACCGTTTTTCAGCAATTTGTAACGGGGTCCCCTCAGCCACCGAAGAAACTGAGAGGACTCATTAAAGTTGACCTAGAATCTGAAATGATTGTGGCTAATATTCATCGCCTTGATTATGTTTCTTCGCTTCATCGACAAATAGCCTTATGTGATGCTGATCGCAACGACAAGGTGTACAATGTTTGCTCACTTCCAACGATGACACCCGCCCTTCCTGAAGCGGACTAGCCCACGATCATTTTATTACCTTAATACAGTGCTTAACTTAAACTCATTAACTGCTCGCACGGCCCTTATCAACAGTCGTAAATGAAGAATGCACAAAATCAACGTGAAGCGTCCCTACAGATTCAGTTGGACGCCACTGGTACTTCGCAGTTGCACCGAGCAGAATGCGGACCAGTCCGCTTTCGTCGGCCATCTTCTTCTTGGCTTTATGCGTCGTGTCGACGTTTGCCTACTCCTTCGGTGAGTTTCCATCCATTTTCCCTTCTCCATGTTACAAACTCAGATGATGAAGCAAGTCGTGACAAATACACCCTACCGGAGTACACCGTGCACAATGTCTCGAGACGAGCCCCGGTGGAGGAGCACATCCGTGTTCGCCGAGCCCTCTACAGTAGCGCCGGTGCCCAGATGACCTGTGACCCCGCCTGGACCGGACTGTACTGCGAAAACCGTTAGTGGAGTCTCAAAAAAATACAAGTGAAAGTCGACGTTAATTTAGCAATTTGCTACGACCAGGTCAAGAGTCCGGCACCTCCTACCGGTCTCCAGCCCATCGACCTGGTCTACCTTCCTTCCGGTTGCAGCAACGAGGTCAACTTCCCCGTCGAAGAAGGAGTACGAGAGCTCCGAATTACGGTCGCGACCAACATTGGCAAACCGGCGCTTACTTTGACTAACCACTTGGGCGCTATTGTCCCTGATGACGCCTCGACTTCGGTTCCAACGCAGGGGGTGTTCATTTTCGAGAAGCCCATTTCTGGAGCATACAGAATTGACATCGACATGGGCGGACTGGAGACCCAGTTCTGCCATGTAGAGATTGACGTATGTGGATTTGGGTTTAACGACTGGTTCACGAAGAAGGTTTTAGGTTGTTGAATCCGCGCTTGGTGTTGCGGTGCGCTCTGGCTTCATCTGGGAACCGCACACTGATCGCACCGCGGAGACACTGACCAGTGGACAGCCCATGTACCTCGCAGTGCACGCCTTTAACCTCTCGAGTCCTGGAGGTGATACATTCGTCTTGCGACCATTGTAACAATCTCGTTTCAGCCCCAGCAGCTGTGCGAGTTCGCAAGCACAAGGAGACACGATACAGTTACACACAACTCCTTACGCGGCGCTACGAGTGCGGTTTCGAGTATTACGCCGGCTTGGTCGCTTGCGAGGCCGACAATGAATACATTGCTACCGTAGGAAAGAGCTCATTGTCCATGTACCGAATGTATCTTTAGGTCGACGGAACTGATCACTACGGCTACAAGTTCCGGCGCTCCAAGAAATTCGCTTGTCTAAGTAAGTTACTCTCGCTGACCTTAACACGACGAATTGTTCAGAGCCCAAACCAACAACGCCTGCTCCGGTGACAACTCCGGCTCCTCTTCAGAAATGTTTCAACGGAGGTAGCATTTTGAACGCCGGAACAACTAACTCTGTCTGCTTCTGCCCCGAACTGTTCACCGGTCGTCAGTGCGAGCAAGCCGCTTGCATGAATGGAGGAACGCCACAGGGACAACTCGAATGCCAGTGTCCTCCAGAATTCTCAGGACCAAACTGCCAGTACGGTAGGTCGAGTATTACAGTTTAAAGACTGTTCACATCACATTCTTTAGTGAACTGCCCCAAGAAGAGCTTCAACTTCGACACGAATGACAGGACGCTGCTCGTGGTTGTGCGCAAGACTCAGTCCATGGCTCCTTACATCCAGAAAATCGCGGAAACCCTGCAGTACGTCAACGACAAAATGATCGGAGAAGATGGGCAGAGCGTTTACCGTGGATTCGCTCTGATCACTTTCGCCAATGATCGTATGCCCGTTGTTTGTTTCACTTCGTGTAAGCGTGTGTCGGTTTAGAAGTGGAATCGAACAGATTTGCGAATATCGGCCAACTGATCAACACGCTCACCAACACAACCTTGGTCGCGTCAACTGGATCCAACTGCTCCGATTCCATCTCAAAGGCCATTGCAGAAGCGTTCGAAGTCCCCTTTGTCTTCAACAAGTCTCCTATCCACGTATTTACTGATGTTGTGGCCGACGACAAGGACGACTACTACGAAGTCGTGACTAAGAACACTATCAAGAAGTTCCCGGTAGGCTTAGAGTAAACGCTGTTTGACGTAGTACATTTTTATCTTTAGATCTACTTCTTCGTTCCACAAGGTGGAGCCTGCAACGCTGATCCTATGAGCCCCGGAGCTCGCACCATGGACATGATCGCTCGGCACAGCGGAGGTCTAGTGTATACGCCCACGGCAAGCAACTTTGTCAACGTACGTTTCGCGTTTGACAGACCTCCTTCAGCATAAGCTATATTTCAGATCGCTGAATCTGTAATCAGGTCTTCATCGAACCACGCTGCCAGTCTTCTGATGAATGACTACCGGCGGTGCAAGACAACTTCTTACAACACCTTCATCGTCGACCCATCGATCCAATACGTCATGATTCTAGCTACCGGAAGTACGACTCTTTTTTCTAAAGTCTCACCCAGCCTCATCACTTTCAGAAAATCTGAGCATTTCGTTGAGCGATCCTACCGGTGCTACCGTAGTTCCTACGCCATACATCGCCGACGGAAATAACTATGTCTGGGAAGTCGAGGGTCGTTTGTTCGGCGAATACCTCATGACTCTCAAATCTGCTGAGGTAACGAACATAATTTTGATGACTGAACAAACCACCGGTTAAGGATACGGCGCCATGTGGTTTCCGCGTGGTCGGCATGTCCACGCACGAATTGTTCTTCGGAATATCCACTGGACTGGCGAACGACTATGCCATGACCGATCCTATCTATCGTATGTACAAATGGTCATGTGCCTTTACCACGGTCCTTGTTCAGAACTTCCCAATCACATGGTCGCGCACTTCAACGGCATCGACGAGAGCAAAGTGGACCAGTTCCGTCTATTTGCCGAAATCTCAATCACAACCACCGACGCTGAAGGATACTCCGTTCCTATCTACTACTCGTCAGGTATCACAAGCCTTCGACTTTCAGTTCTACCGCGTTCAGGCGTTTACCGTAGCGGATGCGACTACAAGTTGTACTTCGGCCCCTTCACTTGCACCACCGCCGAACAGCTTCTCTACATTACGGTAAGTGAGACACTACCGACATGACTGATGGGGTAAAATGGTAGGTCTACGCGGACGATCCATCTGGAGCCACTGTTCAACGAACAGCCGTCGGCATCTGCGCTCACAAGCCGTTGCAGCCTGTTCCGCCTTCGGGTTGCCAGAACGGTGGCGTCATCAATCCGCTCAAAAACGACACGTGCATCTGCACTCCCAATTACAGCGGAGCTCACTGCGAAAACATCGTCTGTCAGAACGGCGGAAATGCAGTCTATGGCCGCTGCGACTGTCCTCAAGGAGTTACCGGACGGTTCTGCGAACTTCGTACGTTATCATGATCTATGCAAAGTCATATCAACGCCTTTCAGTACAATGCACCCAAACCACCGAAGGTGTCAGCTTCGACTCCGAACACCGGTCGCTCACCTTTATCCTGAGCACCCGATCTTCCATGCAGAGCACGCTGAACGACATCGCTAACAAGGTTGGCGATTTGGTGAGGGACCTGCAGAGTGCGTCCACCTCCTTCATCACGCAATACACTCTCATCACAGTGAACCAGACAGGTTAGTGAACATGTCGCTGATGCTTATGAAGGATATAAACTTCAGACGTAACCGAAATTCGGACGACCGCAGACCCCAAAGGATTTGCGGATAGCGTGAAATACATAGCCGCCAACCTGCCGCAGCAGGCAACCCCCGAAACTGTACGTTTCTTACCGTATCTAACTGGTAACTGGTATCGTTCCTTCCTTAGAGCTGCACCGTACGACTGGAACAAGGAATATCGATGGCAGTAAACAAGTCGCTGCCCAGTTCCTATATCTTCGTCTTCGCCGACTCCGATGACGTTACCGACGGCGGCCTGGACTACATATACGCTTTGACTGCGGCCATCGAACAACAGACAAGTGTATGGATTAATGGTTGTCTGGAGTAGATAGTTGAGTTTTTAGGTTTACCTGGCCACCAGCCAGAGCGCAGTGTGCACCAACAATGGCACTGGACCGTTTGGAGACAGGTTCACCGAGTTCATCGAGTACACCGCCGGAGACATCTTGTATACCACCAACGCCGGCAAGGTACGTTCATTTTCTTCTCTGTGTCTACTACAACTGAGGTTAAGATCTTGGACTTCATTCCTGCGCTTCATAACTCCGGACTGGCTGGCGCTTACGAAGGAGACGAAGACGACTGCAATGACCCGAAAGGAATCGACTTCTTTGTACCAGTCGATGGGTGGACTCAGTCGTTGTTCCTGTTCGCCCACGGTGATAATGTTCAAATGACCGTAACCCTGCCTAATGGTGCTCCTGCTGACTCCACTGACTACAAGAACATTATCGTGGCTGGCAACAAGACCGCCATTACCGAATTCATCATTCGTACGTAGCTTAACTGTAGACTGTCAACGACGGGTGCATTTAGCTTGTGACGATGAGTGGACCGAGATGAAAGGCCGTTACTGCTTCCAGTACGACCCGTTCACCAACAACAGTTACGCCGACGCGTCAGCAAGATGCCATCGCTTCGGTGGTAGTCTCGTCGACATTTTCT
Organism: Steinernema khuongi; assembly: GCA_016648015.1. NCBI lineage: Eukaryota > Metazoa > Nematoda > Chromadorea > Rhabditida > Steinernematidae > Steinernema > Steinernema khuongi. Next base: position 108,386 of record JADLIF010003246.1, on the reverse strand, counting down.
CCCAAGATAAGGAGACCCAAATTGAAAGTAATCTAAGTTGCTTTCAAAGCAGAAGACATAATTTCTTTAAGACGGAGTCAGTGGCATGGAATCGTGGATTGGACTTCAGCGCATCAATGGCATCTGGGAGTGGGATGTTCCTAGTGGCGTTAGCCAAGTAGAAGTAAGGAAAACATGAGGTTGGGGATTGTATACGCGTATTTTAAGCTATCCGCAAATTCCTACATGAACTGGGCTGCTAATGAACCGAGCACCCCAGGCTCCGGGAAGGACTGCGTGGTGATCAAACAAGATTCGAACAATGCGTTGAAGTGGTTTACCGAAGACTGCAAGAAGTCAGTCTATTCCGTGTGCCAGAAGCACCGATGTAAGCGTGATGTTTCGCAAGCAATCTTTTAAAATGACCCTTCTAGACGGCCAGACGATGATGCCTTCGGATCCCACCAAAAGTGAGCACTTATTAGTAAATGGTTCACCATAAGCTTTGTTCAGACCGACTCCCTGCCGGAGTGTGGACCGTGAATATGAAGACTACTTCCGGCGGGTGCAAACTGTTGGCCCGCGTTCAGAGCTACATCCAGGTGTACTACGGAATTACGACGGACGGAGTTCATAGTGACAAGGCCCAGCGCTATGGAAACATCAAATCCAGTAAATTTATGGAAGCTTCCGCAAAAATACTTTTGTCATCTTCTAGAGTCGAACAGGTACATTGCCACCACCACTGGACTCACCGCTGGAAACTCCGATTACAACCCCAACGGCGTCGACGGCCGTCTCAACTACGGATTCATGTACGAAGTCAAACCTCGCTTCTAACCACTATTCCCTACGTTCAGGTACAAGTCGGGCGCAATGTTCTCGCCCGTGACTTTCCAACTTCGAGCCTCCTGTGCTTATAAGTCTGTCTCACAAGATTTCGCTTGCCCTGACTACTTTGCAGGAAATAAGTACATGGAGAAGTATCCGGTTAAGGTAGGCGATCGGTATTTGGCTCCAGAATGACGAAGTTTTCTCTTTAGTTTTCGGGCATTGACCAGTTCGGAAATTTGTTCGAACGCTGGAGCACGGCAGTTTGCGTGATAAGACGTAAGTTCAGAATATCAATCAATTGCGGGGTGAGTATTCAATGGGGTCTTCAGAGTCGACTTGCCAGAACGGAGGAGTCGAAAATGATGGAAAGTGCGTCTGTCAGCCGGGTTTCACAGGACCTAACTGCGAGTACAACATTTGTCTGAACAATGGAGAGCAGAGTGCGAACGGGTGCACATGCCCCCCTGAGTTCACGGGCCCTAGCTGCGAGTTCCGTACGTGCTACCGTACCCGGACAAATAGCATTCTTGAATTACAGCCATCTGTGACCAGAAATCGGCAAGCAACTTCTACAACGATGGCCGCACACTTGCCATCGTCTTGGAGACGACGTTCAAGACCACACCTGCTATCATCACTCTGCAAAGAAAACTCAAGAAGATCATCGACGATCTCCAATCTGGACCTACCGCCAAGTGGTTTAACAACTACATCTTGTATCCCTTCGATTCGTGTAAGTAGTCGCGCATTGTTAGCTGGTTTCTAGTTTCTAATTTAGTCTCCGACAAGGAACGCTGGTACAAGCCTGTCGTGGCCACAAATTCAGATGATTTAGTGAAGGCGATTAAAACCATCCCGCTCTACGAATGCCCTGACAAGCAACTGTGCGAAACTGGTTCGTACCGTTAACAGCTTCCGTTTTTATGGCTACTTTAGGTAATAACTGTCCTCGTCCGATCCTGACTGCATTGAACGAAACACTGAACCATCCTCAATTCACTAGCCCCAATTCTGTGGTTTTCGTGATCACTCGTTCAAGTGCAGAGGATGCCGCTCTTTACTACACCATTGAACCGGTGATTCAGAAGTCACGAGCACAGGTCTGTAGTTTGTGTACTTCATTGGATTTGAAAGTTGTAATTCCAGATCAATTTCATCTTGCCCGATGTTGCCTCGCCTTGCAACACAGGCTTTGAAACTATTGGCGCGAATGCACTTTTCAGGGTTGCCCAAGTCAGTGGAGGAAACGTCTTCTTGGTAAGTTCTATGCGTTCAATTCCTTATAATTTACCAAATTTGTAAAGATGACATCCGGCGAAATGGTTAACACGTTCCTGCCGAATTACTTACCATCGCTCTACAAGAGTGCAACTCTCAACAGCGGCTACGCTGATCGAGGATGCGAATCGCTAGAGTTCTTCTTCCAAATCGACTCTGGAACAACTGTGTTTACCGTTGACTTCTACGGCCAACAGCCATCAGTCGTTCTGTACACTCCCAATGGTCAGCAGATTCCCTCGAAGCCCAGTCTGATCACCAGCGGTGGAAACTACCTTGGTGTCTTCAAGATCGGCGAATCGGCAAACATGACTTCCGGAATCTACCGTATCCAGATGAAGTCCGCTGGCGACCGATGTGCTCTGAATGTTCGCGGACGTTCGAATATTGAAATCTACGCTGGTTTCACACAAGTGAACGATGCAGTCAATGGTGCGACCCAGGACGACGCACACTTCGCTCCAGTCCAGGGAGCCGGCAAGAAGAACGTCGCTTTGTTCCACGCCGATGGCTTTGGCGAGTCCGGCGCAATGCTCTACTACGCGCAGATTGTTTCGTTTAAAAGAGGACTGGAGTTCACCACCCCGCTGGTTAAGCGTCAAGGATGTACTTACCAGTACGTTTCCACTATGTCCTTTGACTGCCCCCAGCCGGTAACTCGCACCAAATGGATTCTATGATGTTAAGGAACTTCTTTCAGACGTTTTTCATGATGGTGCATGGAATCGATGCCAAGGGTCATCACTTCGAACGGCTATTCCTCACACACTGCTTGGACACTCGTGCTCCAGCGCTTCGTATGTTTCCTGTGGACTTCCAATGCTAAGGGCTCATCATTTCAGCCGGTCCTCCTTCATGCGTCCTCGCTGAGACAAAGAATGATTTCGTGTTTGTAGTGGACTCTAGCAGTGCGCTTAACCAAGCAGCCTTCCAAGATATTAAGAAGCTTATTGTAAACACAATGGCCTCATACCAGGTCGCCTCCGGAAACAGCCAGGTCGCTGCTCTTACAGTATCCAACGACACGCATCCTTCGTTCAACTACGCTGATACTGCATCAGGCAATCTGGCCGACCTTGTGAATAACAAGATTGTATATGATGGTTCCACTGGTCAAGCGCTTAACAAGTAAGTACACAGGGTGGAAGAATAGCCTCCTGGAGAAAGCCTCCTGGATTTTACAATTAACATCTTATGATGATTATTTCAGTGGTCTAAACTACATTAAGAACACCATCAGCGTTAACAATCGTCAGGGCGTCCGACATGTCGTAGTTTACATTACCAGCAATGCAAAGTAAGGGAGGAAGGTCAGAGCACTGAACATCGGAGTACTTTTTAGCTTCACAGCTGGCGATCCTGTGGAAACAGCCAAAGTGTTGAAGAGGGCTGGAGTTTCTGGATTTATCACTATTGGCTACAATGTTCCGGTATGTCATTTAATCGATTGCCTTAGGCGACCTAACGTTGGGCAAGATGTTAAAAATGAGTTTCAGATCTAGATCTACTCGTATCGCACTACCTTAACCTTATTTCAGGTTTGGGACACCACCTCCCTTGAGCTCGTTGCTGGTCCTCGATGCACCTTCACTGCGTCTTCTTCGTCGGACCTCGCAAAATACGGACAAAACTTCATTCAGTCCAACAGCTGCCGGTAAGTCCAACATCAGGCCTAAATTGCATTACTCCTCAATGTAGAGAACGACCCATCTGCGGAGAAGCATAACTGGCGCACAGTAATAAAACGACTGAGACATTGTTGGTTCTATATCGTAATAAATATGTCGTAAACAATTGGTAAAGTTGGCGTAGATAGCCTGCCGGGGGAGCCGGTGCATTGAAATGCATTGCATCGCTGACTTGTTGGGTTATCGAAGTATGTACACTACCGCCCACTCGTACTCTCATTGGGTTACAACAAAGGACAATTCAGGCATGGTGGACAGATCACTCAATGCAAAGGACAGTCAATACCAGTATGAAACCCAAAAAGGCCTCAGTGCCAACCTGAAATTTCTCATCTCCGTTTCTACTTTGACCACTAGTAAACTGATGTGATTTACTTCCAAACTATGTAGAAGACTGCGGTACAGGTTGGCCACCTCGGATAACTAAGCAGCTATCGTAAAAGGAACTTGGACTTGAAGAAAAATCGGAAGAAAAGTACCCCAAGATGGCCAAGGATATCTAATTTCATGTTTTGTACTGTCGTAATGAATGTACATTTAATATTAGACATGTTAAATTCTTATCAATGTCCCTCTCGTGCATCTCATCGATGGAGACGTAATCATTGTTTCCTGTACGAAAGCATTCAAAATGATCTTTACAATCCATAGCCAGACGATGACGCTTTCGAATCCCGCCAAAACTACGCACGGTGATTATTAAAGGTGTTCCACTCGCTCAAACAGCCCTGGTCCCGGCACGAGCGGTTCTCACTCCGCGCGCGAAGCTTTACCGTTCCCGCATACTGCCTCGGAAGTGCCGATCAGCTAGTCCTGCCTTTTGTTACTGCCATGGATGCCGTTCGTGAGGATGTCGGCGCAGTGGACATGGTTAACGTAAGTAAAGTGTGATAAGCTCAATCTCCGACAGGGCTGTGCCTGGCAGAACTCAAAACATTCTGGAAACGGTTTGAAGTGGCTATTTTGTAGTGGCTTTTCCGCTTTTCTGCTTAACGGCCTTATGCAAATCCTAGATGTCGCATGCTATAATCCAAAATATAAAAAACTTCCGAAAGCCTAAAATAATATAAAGAACGTCCTTTCAAATACATAAATGCCCAATCCGTGTCGCCACTAACGTCTCTATACTTCAGCAGGAAAACATTCCATTGTCGCCCGTCGGTCAGAAGCGTCCGAGATCTCTAACCCCCGTTGGCTCCGTCTACCAGCATAGCCTCCGTGGTGCTAGGCGCATTGCTATGCATCCAGTTGAGGACACTGCACCGACGCACACATCAGAACCTCTTGGCGAAGGTCCTTCGGATTTGACCAACGAATCCGAGAACGTTGACATGGAGCGCCCACCTAGCTCTTTCGAAGTTTCTCCTTTGCAGGAATGCGTGGTCACCGTAGACAATGATGTTCGCCTTTATACCGATACGATTAGCGTGAGTTTTCGAATTTCATAGCGATTTGGTAATTTTGTTTGTTCAGGTGTCGCCATGTGAATCTAAGCCTTCTACGCTTTCCGAATTGGAAGAACTCCTGAAGGCTGAGAGGGCGGAGACAATTAGAGAGCGTGATTTCAAGTCTTGCTTTATGCCTTGGAACGATGTTGTAGGAAGTGGTAGCCGTAGGAAGAGAGCAGTTTCTCCAATATACAAACTTCGTGTAAAGATCATATTCCCGGTAGGACTAGCGGCTACAGGACCTTCCTCAAACCTTTTTTGTAGGGTAAACAAGTTGTAGAAGACTTGAGAGCGAACTCGGCCATTCGAGATCCTAACTCAGAGATCATCATTCCTACGACGGCCGACGAGAAGAAGCGTCCAGGAGCAGTGGAAGATCAGAGTTATGAAGTTGAGCGGATTCTAACTTCTGGATACGATGCGGTAAGTACAGTAATACAGATTCTAGATTCACAAACAAGAGGGCTGTATTTATCAGTTCATATTATCGTAATTCGGATCGGTTGGTATCACCGATATACCGCACACCCATACTCTGTATCTTTAATTTGCAGGAAGAACAGCAATCGATGTACCTCGTCAAGTGGATTGGCTGGCCAATGCGCGATTCCACGTGGGAGTCGCTGGAACGCCTGGGGAACTGTGCAGAGCTATGCGCGGAATACACCCTCAGGGAGAGAGTTTTGAAGGCGATTGCCGCAAAATACAACTACCAGCTTCCGGAACGTTCAAAATTGGAGAAAGAACTTTTCTTTAAGAGCTCAAGGTTGTCGCGTGAATTGAACCTCTTTGAACATCAAGTAAACGCTGTGTGTAAGGAGTTCAACCAGCCGAAACTGTTCGTCGAGAATGTTGTTGATTCGGAGTCGTACCCCAGGAACTACAAAGTAAGTTTACTTCACATTATAAGTTACTTGGTGATCTACTAGAGTGCGTCTTTAGTTAATTTAAAGATGCTTAGAATGTAAAACCACATTATATTTCTGTAATTGCCGTGCGCTGCAGTTACTCGAATATAAGCTGGTCCGTTCGCACAGCAGAAATTACAAATTATGGAAATTTTCATGTTTTCTTGATGACTTATTTCATTTTCTAAAGTTCCCCAGACGTTCTGGTCCGAATAACGAAAGGGAAAAGAAAAAATTGCTTACAAATTTAACATAAATCCTTTAGTTCATCCTCGAAAACAGCTATTCTCATCAAGCGAGATTATTGCTGGAGAAAGAAATGGTGGATAGGTACTACTGCGACTGTGAGAACTGTGGAACAAACAAAGTATGCTGTCCTTCACGCAATGGGACATATCGTTTTTTTACGAAAAATGGTGTCCAAAAGAAATTCCTTGTGAGGAAAGAAAAGGAAGGAAAGAAGAATGAGCAGGATCAGAAGAAGGACGGCGAGATTCCCTTTCTCCTGGAATGCTGTGCAGGGTGTCAGTGCTATGGAAGAGCATGCTCGAACAGAGTGGTGCAAAATGGCAGACAGATCCCCCTCATGCTCTTTAAGACCAGAGATCGCGGATGGGGACTATTCGCTACGCAAAAAATCGCTGCTGGAACGTTCGTGACTGAGTACGTCGGTCACATTCTCTGCCTCAATGAGGCACGCAAGAAACGGTGCTCCACATACGCGTTTGACATGGACGCCTTTGGTCGTAGGAAGTATACGGTCAATGCAGAAAAACGGGGAAATGAAGCTAGATTCGTAAACCACTCTTGCGACCCTAACTTGGTGTGCTATGGGGTCATCGTTGACTTCCCGTCCTTCGACATCCCTCGAATGGCTTACTTCGCTCTCAAGGATATTGACATCGGTAAGTAAGCAGGTCGGAAACTATGTAAATATGTTGACTATTCTAGGCGAGGAGCTCACCATCGACTACTTCCCTGAAGGAAACGAACGTTCGAAGTTGTCAGGTAATAAGCTCGCCGCGCCAAAGTGCCTGTAAGTTTCTTTGTTAACTATTTGTGACAAAATCCTTCAATTTAAGCTGCGGAACCGCTAAGTGCCGAGGAACCTTGTGAATGGAATCCCGTGGATGCGACCCACTTCATTATGTCCGTCTGTTATATTTTTGTCGCAATTAAGTTCAATGTTGCCTATACCGATCTCACATGACTGGTATGTACTAATTATGTTTCCATTTCTCAGTTTCACAGAATAAACTGCGTTCTAAAGGCTCCATTTGATAAATTCCCTACAGGGCGCCATGGCCATTATATAACGGTCCACTTACGCCGAAGCATTATTGACGCACACTAACAGCACCCTATCGTTAGTAATCTATAATAATATAATAATAATATGTCTATAAAACGTATACATAATAAGTACGAAATAACCTGCAGAAATAGTGAGCTGTACTCGTAGAGTATAACATTGTGCAAAGCATGTCGAGAACGATATGTACACAATCTGGTTCCTGGATTCCCTCGGAAACAACAAGAAGGCCTTTTCAAATGGTGATACAACAATATGCATTAGTAAATTCAGTACGGCTAGATCATTCTTCACAATTAGTAATAACGATAACGAATGTACACTTGTCTCATATAATAGTACATATTATGTGGTCACTTCACCATGATAAAATCGTTCCTGGTTTTCTAATTCTCTTGCGAATCTATCTTCAAGGACCTTAAAAGAAACTGTTTAGCAAAAATTATAAGATAGGATCAACAATACGAAATGCCCGTCTCCCCACTCTAGGTAATTTCCAAAGCGTTGCCGCCTTCACCAAAGTGTCTTACCTACTTTCTGCTTATTCATTTTGTATTTCTCACCTCTTTCCTCTTTGGCAAACCTTCCTTCCATGTTTGTATGACATTAATACACTCGCTATCGAACTGCGCCAGTTTTGATTGTTCAGTTTCCAGTAACATCTTCCGTTTTTCATTCTAAAAAAGTTTTACAAATCATGAAAAATCTAAAGCGTTACCTGAATTTCTTCAAGCTCCTTCACTGTTTCAGCGTTCTGTTCCCTTGCCACTGTCAAACGTTTTTTGCATTTCCGTTCATGGTCTTCCATGGCATTACGAATACGTATCTTCTCTTGTTCGTCAAATCGACGCATACGCTCTGACCAGTCCGACACGTTTTCGGCCTAAACGAAGAAAGGTTACGAGGAAGCTTAAACGCCTTCTGACCTGCATGTTAATTCGAAGTGATTCCTTGAACATTATAGTCCGTGTTTTGCTCTCTGCGCGAAGCATCTTTGGTAGCTTCTTCCTGTCAAGGGCCAAAGCTCTCACCAGCTCTTCTTCGTTCGTCATGTTAATTTTCCGGACATGATCTAATTCCTTCTGATGTCTCGCTAGCATATTTGATCGTTGCAAAAAGAATTGATCCTTCAAGGACTGCTTCAGAAGCTGTTGTCGTTCGATAATGCGCCTCTCCTCAAGTTCCCAGTCAGCCGATTCACGACTTCGCTCTAACTGGTGTTTCTGTTCTAGAAACTGCCTCTCCATCATAGCCATCCGCTCCAAATGATTTTGTCGCATCCTTTTCATCATAATGTCGTGGGTTTGCTCAAGCTCTTCAGTGAATTTTCCTTCTTCAGCCAAATGTCGACGTTCTATTTCTTCTTTTGCATCTCGCCAACGATCTTTTCTTTGGGCCTTCGGAAGGAACTCAATCTCCTGTTTCAAAATCTTAACCTCCTGCTTTTGACGATCTCGGAAAGCACGTAATTCCCTCTCCTTAATGTGAGCGTACTTATAGCATTGAATGGGAAAGATACCTGTTCGGCCCTCAAGCGTTTCGAGGTCTGCCGCATTTCATCTTCTTGGGATCGTTCTGTTTCTTCCATCTGCCTCTTTTGCGTTCTCGCTAGATTTTCAATTTCAGCTTCATAAGACTTATGCAGATTCACTTGTTCCTGTCCGAACTTCTTGTGCAACTGATCCTTCATCTGCTCTGTTCTCTCGAGTAACTCCTTGTGCTGTCGCGCTTCTTCTCTTTGCATGCGTTTCAAGTCTTGCATCTCCTGCTTTCTCAGCTCGAAATCTTGCTTGGCACCAAGAACATGAAGAGTTGTAGAAGTTACTTCGACGCCATCCACGACATACGTCCTCGTCTTTTTCGTCACAGTTTGTCGATGGTTTGCCTTCCGATTACCGATTGCGCTGTTGTTCGCTGCTTTTGCACGCGGTTGGACAGTTGATACAGAGGCTGTAGTAACCGGCTTCATACTGTCTGCTTCTTTTACAGTGATATTTGATTTGTCTGAAAAGAGGCAGCGTAAATTGCAGGCATGATTTACTGTGCAACCTGTTGGAGTCTCGTCGTAGTCCACGGGTGGCTCAGGAGGAGGCATTGACAACGGTTTTGCAATAGTTTTAGAAGTCTTCTTAATAGTATCTGCTCCGAAATAGGAAACAACTGGCTCCGAGGATATTTCTTCTGTTGACAATGCTTTCGCCGACGAAGTTGAAGTAAAGGGCCCTTGACTAAAAGTTTCTCACCTTCATTACATCTTCAGTTGGAAGCTTACCTGAGCTGTCTTGAGATCTGATCAGTGGTACAGCTAGCGGATTTCGTCAATGGTGCCGCCGGTGGCACTGCGCTTTCCCGTGTACTTTGCAGTGACGTAGGACGAGTCTCATGCAACTTGTTGTTAGAACTGCGGGTTCCTCGAATTTGAACAGTTGTGGATTCATGATATTCGGATGGTGGCTTGACAGTAAATCTAGCTGCGATTTTGGAAACATCTGATTGAGAAAATAAGTTCGCTTCATCCTTCTTCCTCTGTTCACGAATAGCTATCGCCCCATCCTTTGCATGTGCAGTCAACTTAAAGGATCAGTAAATCAAATAAATTGAGTAGATCAATCGATTTACCTGATCCACCTCTACAATTTCTCGGTTTCGTTTCACTAGACCTTCAGGAATTGAAATAGGCGAACGAGCTGAATGGATAATAGGCTCTCCGGCAATTTTCCCACAAGCTTCGAAGCGATCACGAATATCGCGAACATCAAATTCATCCTAGAATTATATGGGAGTACTTGGCATCAAGGGTAGTTCGTACCTCTTCATCTTCGTTAACACGCCAATTCAAAGGCATGGCACAATTGTTATCATCCTTTTTCGAAACTGGTAAATGTTCAGCAGAGGTGGTCAAGTCTCTAACTTCGGAAGCTTGCAATCGCTGGCTCTCCTTCCGGGCTTGTTCGCAAATATCATGAATCGTACGAGATGGAGTCGCTCTGTGTATGCCTTCTGCCGGAGGCTCCATATACACAGCGCCGTTCTCGAACATCTCCTTCAAAGACCCAGTGGACGACTGAGGTCGAGGAATAGCATCTGTTGCAGCCTGCTCTACTGCTTCATGACGAACGTTTATCGACTCACAAGAAGCTACTGTAATTTCAGTCTTGTGAGTCGAGTGTTTGGGTGTACCATCTGCAAGCCAATTTTATGTTTCAACGAGAAGTGTGTGCAAACCTTCAGACGGAGAATCCTTCTTTCCATTGGATATATGATCCTGGTTATCAAGGACAGTAAACAAGTCGTCGAGAATTTCCATAGCTTCTTCTCTTTCTGAAGATTTGTCAAGTTTGCCTTCGATATTGATGACACCTCCGGAGATGACTGGTTCTGCCCGTACTATGGCTTCACCCTTTTCCGACTCTTCGTTGAGATCACAAATTTCAATAGGAGTGGTTGTATCTTCCTTCTGTGTAGAAAAAGAAGAATATTTAGACCTCTTTTTATATTACCTCGAAAACGTGTGGTGAGATTTGCGGTGGGAGGGGGGCTGCACGCTTCTTCGATTTGTTAGCATCATTCGACTCATCACTCTCCACAGTACGGTCGATAGATTCAGCATCTTCTGCGGTTATATTTTCGGCATCTTCTGAATCAGCAACGCTCTCATCGCAGCTTTGTCTGTCATCTTCGATGATTTCTTCTTTGACATCCGCATTTACTTCAAGTAGCAACTGTTCAATTGACTTCCGGTCATTACCGCTTTCAATGAAAGGATGCTAAATATCAGTTGTCGATCATATGTGCAGAAGGCACCGTACCGTGAGAAGATCCGCAGCGCAACATCGTTCGGATGGATTCTTCACAAGACACCGCGACAAGAAGTCATTGAAAAACATAGACCATCGCCCAGGATCGCATAATTTTGGAGGCTCCGACTTCTGTACTTTAATTAACACTCTCATAGGACTAACTTCCGAATTTGGCGGTTCCATCTGTGCCATTTCAATGAGGGTTATTCCAAATGACCAAATATCGGCTCTGCAGTCGTAAGGTTGATCATTGAACGTCTCACAAGCCATGACTTCCGGGGCCATCCTATAAAACATTAGAAATATGATGACGGTTGATAGATAATTACCAATATGGAGTTCCAATGAATGTGTTGCGCCTGAGACACTTGTCTTTCATAATAGCGGAAACACCAAAGTCCGCTAAAACCATAATATTAGTGTAAACATTACAGCTGATATATATACCTACCTAACTTAACAACGGCTGATGACGTCAACAGGATGTTCCCAGCCTTCAAATCTCGATGGATGACACCGTTGTCATGGAGAAAAATCAGCGCTTTGCATACATACTTTGCGATGTAGGCGATTTGAGGTTCCATCAAAGGCTTCTCAAGTTCGAGCATTATGCCGTCAACAGCTCCGCCAGCGCAAAACTCGAGCATAATCTAAAGTCACCAATAACTCTTCTGAAATAATCCTAATGGTACTCACACTTAGACGATTTTCAGCATAGAAACAGTCCAGAAGACCAACAATGTTCTCGTGTTTGCAACTGTCGAGTATCTCAATTTCAACGATGAAGTCCTTCAATTCCTCTCCATCCTCGATTTCGATGACCTGCCAATAACACATAAAATGTTACAAAGCAACGAAATGTATTTACCTTCGATGCGGCTAGTACTGACTGAGCATGCTTATGCACAACCTTCTCGACTTTTCCGAAAGCGCCATCGCCCAGCTCGCCTATTACTAGCCAATGGTCATTTACGTCTTCATCGTATCTTATAATGTCAGGCAGGAGCTGTTTCTGAGGTACATTCTGTTGACCACGAAACAAACTTATGAACTTGTCGATGAGCGGCATTATGGCTGGCGGAGATAAAATCCACCAAGCTGTAACCCGTCACCTCTGAACCCTTGACGGAATAAACTGAAATGAATGGATAGATTAGTTTAACTTCGTTTTGTAACACGGTGAGACGGGCGTAAGGAGGCAGCATACTTTGCTACAGAAGCAAAGTGGCATTGTTTCGCCCATTCCGGTAGAAATATAAATTCGAGGACCCGCTTAATCATGATGTCGAGGAAATACAATATATGTAAATTCGTTATTCACATTCATCACTCATTTCGGAGATGGGTTCTCATTCCCATCCCCGAACACATTCATCATCTAGTCGCTTGAAGACCTGTACGACTTGCCGAACGTTCGACGTTTGCCAAACCAATTGCGATTGTGGAACGTTTCCGGTAGCCGGTACTTCGGCATATGCATTCCAAAATCCAGAAGATTATTCGGAAAGTGTCAGTCAAGTGGTGCTAGCAGCAACGTAAGTAAGTAAGCTAGTGAAAATCGGCACAACCGCACGCGGAAGTCATGCAAATGCAATAAAAGAATTTTATTCCGAAGCTAATGGTCGCGCATTGGGGAGACGAAAAGCATGTAGACGTTTGCGTTTGAAATGTAGGCGGGACGCCGAACGTGACTCATCCTCATAGGTTGGTCTCCGTGATTGTTTTTATGAAATATCAGCCATGGCAGTGTCAGCGGTGTTATGTTTTGATCCTCTGATCTGCAGAAGAGGGACATGGCTCACTGTGCTCCTTGAATATCAGGACAACTAGTTTTTTTAAGATGAAAAACTTAATTTGGACGTCGCCCCTCTAAAAAAATTTCCTATTATGACTGTATTGGTATTGTATAAGGAACATTCTTCTCACAATCTCATTCACCGCGTCCAACTGCAGGCTTTTTCGCTTGATAAAAGCATCATGTTTAAATTCGAGAGTGTACGGCGAAGACGAGGCGCAATGAAACATTTCCTCTGGGTCAACACACCAAATGTTACGAATTGGAATAAGTGTGAAGAAAATAAAAAACTTCCAGAGTCAATGCTAACACAAACTGAAGGTACTGAAAGAAGGTTTTACATACACCTCCCAAGACAAGTACAGACAACATACTTTTATTCCGTACTATACCTACCTATATGTTCCTAATAAAATCGGACTTCCGAAGTCCCCTACAGTCTACTTAATGGACACTGCTCTCTGCGATTTATTGAAAGCTTGGTACAGAGACGTGAAAGTGAAGGAAATGGAACAGCCTGGGCAAGAGTGGCATCTCACTCATCAATGTCATACATCGCCAACAGAATTGAATTTCGCAGCTAATTCCTTCACATTCACCTTTGCCACTGAGTCACGTTGTGTTGTATTGATAGTTTTCACGACTGGTGGCTTCACTGGTAGTGGCGGTTTGTTACCTGATGCCTAAAAAATATATCTTTGACAATGGGTTTGCGCTGCGATGACTAAAACTTAAAAGTTTCACGAGCCTGGTGACTTGCAAAAGAAAATGAACATTAATGCAAAACAAGGCTCCACTAACCAACTTGTGAGGAGGAACCGGAGGTGGCTGCTCTGGCCTTTTGTTCTCAGTTGTCCTTATCCCCACTCTTCCAAGCATCTCAGAGGTCGATGTATTCGATGAAGAATCACTCGGGCTAGTCATCGGCGCGGAATAGTATGTCCCTGGTATTATATTGACGTTGGGAGCATTATTTAATGGAGGATCATTCCAAACTGAGTTGAGATCGTGGTGGTGTTGCCTTTTCGTCGTCGGTGGTGGTGGTGCTTTCCGAACGGGGACTCTTACCAGGCTTTGGAGATTCAGATGACGACGAAGGCCTTCCCATACCCTACAAGCAGTTGTTTAAAATGAACAGCGTTGTTCAACTTACTTTGCTGGAAGCCATATGTTCTTTTTTCTTTTCAAAATTATGGACACAACGATGAAAATGACAGAAGAAACGATGATCAGCCAGAACATGGCTTTGACGGCGTTGAACGCTTCCTCATTACTAGCCGGCCCGCTATTGATGCTCCCGCCGTAACCGGGGATCGCACAGGCTTCGCTACCGTAACCGTATTTACAGTGACAATTACCAACATTGTTACAGATTCCGAGCCCGTTACAATTGGAGGGTTTACATTTCTGGACCCTTTCGGTGACGGCGGTGCGGTTAACACATTTAGTACCCACGCACATCTAAAAAAAACTCTGGATCTTTAAGTAAATAAGAAGATAAGAAAAAGGAGATAAGAACATGGCCAAAAGTAGATAAGCAGGAGATAAGAAGAAAGGTGGTTAAACTCTATGAATTGATAAGGCCCTAGAAGCCATGGGTCCCCTTCGTTTCGAAGCTTCAGATTCTTGTTTTGCTCACCTCGTTCTCCCCACAGCTAGCTCCATCAGGAACGAGGCCCGGATCAGGTTCATCTCCTGTTAGCGTGGTGTGCACTACACGACATGGAACTTCGTTTCCTGATGCTCCCATCACTTTTATGTAGCCGGAACGTACAGTTGACGGATCACCGAACACGGTACGCTCGTCGCTATTTTGGCACTGAAGCCGACCGCACATCTTATCTCTAAAGAACAGCTATACATAATCCATGTTCGGTTAGTTACTCTTTTCTACAGGCTGGATATGTTTGCCGCGAAGGATCAGTGAGATCGGATCCGCAGTTACCAAAGAAGCTTCCACGCACATTCATCTCATAACATTCGCCGTATAAACTCGTTGCTGATTCGCCCCACAAGTACCGGCATTGTCCTGTTCGACTGCCACATTTCCCATTATAACAAAAGTCCTAAATTAAACGTATAGCTGCATGATCTGGCAAATAAGGAAACCTCGGGTACATCTGGACATGGAAGACCGTCCTGAACATAAAAGTCTCCCGGACAATTGTTGTTGTCGCCGTCACAAAATTCAGGTAAGTCGCAGCTGTTCGTTGCTGCACGGCATACTGTAGCCTTCGCAAATGGCTGAATTGTGTCGTCTCACTTCGGATTTCAAGACAAATTTACCTTGCAAGTCTGTAAGTCACAACAATCTCCAGTGGCGCAAAGTGCTTCAGGTGCGAGTTTACATGTCTTCGGGTTGCAGCACTTGTTGGCGCACACGGACGCGCTAAGTCCACCGCAATCACAATCCTCTTCTGGCTCCACGATCCCATTACCACACGTAGAAACAGTGGAAACCGTTTTTGGCGCGTTCCGAAGGCAGTAGTCGACACCACGTTTCAGACTCTTGTGTAGGAACGTTATGCTACAGTCAGACCATAACATTGGCAGCTGTGGGCTGAGGGCGGGTGCCATCACACACGAGGTTAACGGACACTCGCACGTGTCATAATCGGAGTCGTGTTCCATCCCAAAATTATGTCCCATTTCATGGGCAAGTGTGGCAGCGACTGCTCGAATGTCTGGAGAATGGTCCTAAGGAAGCGAGGATTACTGTGTAACTATGGATTAACATACCACATCGACTCCTCCGGAGTAATCGAAAGAGCACATGGTGCCTTTGTAAGCTTTACCAACAATACCGGCAAATTTAACATTTCTGTAATTATTTCATTAACAATGGCCTGAAAACCTTCGTGATACGTTATTAAATGAGCGTTGTCATGTGGGTGTCCTTTAATTTGTGTTTTACGATACTCCAGGAAGGAAGACAGCGTCACGTCAGGATCGGTCGACACCTCAAAAGGATCTGCATCCTTCCATACCTCTGTGTAAACCAAGATGATGGATATACCAAGAGGGTCGTAGAACTAAACACTACGTACTTCGGTTGATGTAGCATGTCTTACTCTATTGACGTAAATGGCAATATCCTGCAAACGTTTATGGATCTTCTCTTCATCCTTGTCGTATTTTTCATACTGAATGAAACAGACATTGGTGGTGCTAATAGCCATTAAGCTTGTTACCATGGAGTGGTCGGCGAATAGAGCTAGTTCAACGAATCTTTTCTTCTTGTCAGAAGAGACAAGAGCATAGTAGTCGGGGAATTTGGCAGCATTTCGGCGTAGTCGCACCGCTCCCGAATGAGACTCACCTTTTAGTGACACTACGGAGCCGTTTCCGAGGAACTCACTCATGACTCCCAAGTCCACTACAAACGCAATCGATGAATAACGACAGTTCTAAGTGGCCGGCTAGGTGTGACGACCACAACAGGCCTGGTATCAGCAAAAACAATACGTTGCGTCAAGAAACGAAACACCCGAACAGCCCACGACATTGTGTCTAGCCATTTGAAAAAGTGTGACTTTAGATGACAGATATTGAGTCATCGTTGGCTAGATATCGACAATGAGTCACAAGTGTTTTGGCGAATCGATAGAGGAACTGACCGTCGCCGACACCCTCCGAGTGAAAATACAAAACAGCGCGGATCGTGCAGCTATTTCAATTTATTTGGTAAACACAACAGCACGATGCTTATTTGTTTATCACGAATTCGTAAATTCGTAGACTCGGTGGCGTAGAAACCTCCTGATCAGCTGACTGCTTATGGTAATGCAGGAAATCTCTTCTGTTCGTTCACGCAGCTAACACCCAGATGAGTCGAGTGCGATAAACGGAGAAGGTTGTCTCGTGCCCGACGTTCTCCATAGATCCGAGTGTTCTGGAAGACGTCACTCCTTCGGGATGTTCTATCACATCCTCCTGTTTACATATACTGCATAGCATCCTGCTCCAGTGAAATTGTAGTGAGAGGTGCCTGATTGTGAATCGTGTTGAAAGCGAGGGAGAATAGGTACACGGAGACGCTTGTGAGAAGGTCGCATGTACTAACGCATGAGATCTGTCCGGCATCGATTAGCCGACGCAAAGCGCTTTCGAATGGGTACGTAACATTAATTAAGCGCGCGCACCTTAGCTGGTGCTCATTCACCTAGATATCACACATACGGGATGTGCCACCCGTGTATCTGACGTTCCTTATATTCCGCGGTTTGACAAACACATCAATTGTAGATTACTGCCTATTAGCTTAAGAAGCTGCCGTGGATGATGGTTCGCAACTCGCACACCCAGTTTAAAGAGCACTCGAGAATCGACGCTATAGGAAACTTCTGCTGCAAAAGACTCCAGGATGAAAACGAGAAACTTCGTAGCTTATTAATAAGCGAACGCCAGAAGTTCAAACGATTGAACGCACTCTATCAACAGCTGCTTGCGTCGTTTAGTTTGCATAACATCGGGTACGCTCTGAATCTTGAATCCACGGAATCTGTAGTGTTTTGAGAACCACCGTATCGTCCTTTGGATCAAAAGATAATCAGACGTCATCGAGTGAGGCATTAGCAGAGAAGCCGGAAGCACGTCCGGTCCACGCCGTAAAGCGTCGAGAAGTTTCAGTTCCCGTCGAAGATAAACACCGCTTGGATTTTGGAGCCACCGAAAGCGGGTCCCGACTGTTCTATTTCATCGATTCAAATGGAGTCGTAAGAGAGCCATCCGTTTCATTATCGGTGTGTTAATTACGTCGTTACTGCAACTGTAGATTAGTGGCTGTTCGTGATGTTGCGGCCAGTAGTTGAACATCTAAATTTGGTTATAGGGCTTTTCAGTCCCAGAGTTATAAGTTCCGCTCGAGTCCCAGAGTTGCTAGTCTCGAACCTGTGATGAGATAGATAAAATAGTAAATCAGGCATATTAAGCTTTGCATTGAAAATTGATTAAATATTTAGCATGCTTCAGTGAATATTTATGCATCATTTTAGGATGCGCAGCAAGACAAACTATCTAAGTTTCTGCAGAATAGTGAGCTACGACAGCAGAGGATTCGTGAAGTGTCAAGACGACGCGCCGTGTTCGCAGCTCATCGTAGAGCGGCCGCTTGCAATCTTATGCGAGGAAATGTGGACTTCGAGAATGTGGACGACCTACTGATGACAGATCTCACAAAGATTGAAGCCTTTCCTCGACGACAGATGGCTCAGGACACCATAAGGTACCCCACTGAATGCGACGTTTAGATGCTGCAAGCAAACATGTTCCAGGAGAATGCAACGTAGCGTACACTACATCGACCGACAGCGAAAACGTCACTTCGAGATTGATAAGGCGATCAACAATGTTCTATCCTACTGTTTCAGCCAGGTACGCACTGCGATTGAAATTGCTTTCCAATATTTTTCTGCATTTAGAATGTTAAGTGTTCTGATAGGAAGGATCACAGCAGAAGCAAGATTGACACGAGGATAGAACAGGCCAGAAGACGACTTCAGAAGCAAAAACTCACTTAATTAATCACTCACATATTCAGTTCATGTACAGTATAAATGAATAATTTCGGTGGTTCGTGCTTATTCATATAGGTGTTGTTCTGCACCATTGTATTCTACTTCATGTTTACTTGGAAAATATTATATTGTAGGTCCGTTATCATAATTTTTATCAATCATGCGTTGCATAATAAAAATGCTGCAAAAACCGTTCGTGTTTTGCGTCCTGACTATCAAAACCTATAGGTAAAAAGTAAGAATGCTTCTTCAGGGTGAAATGGAACTTGATCCTAGGGAGTTGGACGGAAAAACGTGTAAATTTGTGTCGAAGACGAGCGGAGCTCCGCTCGAAAACGTTGACTTTGCATGTACCCCATGTATGTTTACAATTGTGCATATTTCAGGTAGCGCAGAATGGGTCGAATCCTGTGGGTTGTGCGCCACGCAGAACGTGAGGACAACATCAACCGGAGGTGGCGGGAAAACAGCGACTTGCGGCCGGATAACTCTCCCCTTTCGAAGCGCGGATGCGTTCAGGCACAGGAGCTGGCAAAACGCTTCGAGAATGTCCAATTGGACCACGTCTTCGCGTCACCCTTTGATCGGACAGTCGATACGGCAAGCCGGCTTGTAGGGCATCGCGACATTGCAATTAATGTGGAACCAGGACTCTGCGAGGTTCGTTCTTAGACTGTTGGTCAGTACAGTGTATACCTTTTACAGGCTCTGTATCTATGCGAACGGCCACCAGGATTCGAACCCATTGAGAAGATCAAGGCGAAGTACCCACTCGTGGATATCAATTATCAGCCCATAGTCGGGCCTAAAATGCCGAAAGAAGGTTATGGAGATGATGCATGCGTCCCTCGCCTCCGCACGACTCTCAATGGTATATTAGAAGCATGTAAAGCAGGTAACTAGCATTTTACTCTCGTCCAAGTTAAGCAAAAATGTGCGTCTAATTGCAGGATCTATTCTTTTGATGGCTCACGGCGCTTCGGTGGGTGCAATCCATGAAGTTCTCATTGGTGATTTCAAATACGTTGGACAAGCAACAGTGACGAAATTTGTTGAAAAATCGCAAGGAAAATTTCAACTGGAGTTCAGTGGAGACAGTTCTCATCTTTCGGATCGAAGCAATCTACGGCCATGGTAGTAAGAGTATTATACGGATAATTGCGAAGAAATTCAGGCTTGTTTATGTTGTATCTATAAATGAGTATTGTTATCTTAAGGGCAGTTAATGTAAGTTGTTGTACAGCGGGCAGTTATGAATCCAAAAAACATTGAATTTATTGAATCTGACGTGGATGGAGCCTTGTTGAGATACGAATGCGATACCGTATCACCGGTTTTAACCCAAAATGTTCATAGAAGAGCGGGTAAACCTGCCAGAACTCCACTTGTCCACTTTGTTTTTCCGCTACTTACTACAACAAGTAAAATCCCAAATCCCGTCTCTATACTAGTTCTGCCTCGAATACCGCAGTTTGTAAGACATGTTCCACTTCTTGCATTAGTCGGAGAAGAAGTAGGCGCTTTGGATCCTTACTTGAACAGAATGTCCTCTACTTGTATACAGCACCAGTGATGGCGATTTACGGGACAGTTAAATGAGGGGTATAATACGGGAAGATGTTACAGCTACGGGTCGGTTTACGCTTTCCAATGTATTACGCTCCAAGCCGAACCAAGCTGCAATGGCGAGTCTCGGGCCGGCCCTTAATTGACTTATTAGCCAAGCCAAAACCAAGTACGAGCCAATTGACACTGCAACCAATTCGGCATCACCGTACTCCGTTGTTTTCCGCTTGAGTCTAAATGATGGGAGCACACAGGAGTCAACAATAAATCGTTTATCGCACAATCCGGTAGAATTATTAAACAATGACTATTTTCAAACAATATAAATAAATCACTTCTCCATAGATACCTTGTAGAGAGACGAGCACTGCTTATGCGGGTATCGACCAGCATACAACCGTCTTTTAAATTGACAAGCTTCCCAGTTGAGGTAACAACCGATGAAGTTCAGCTTCGCCCACATTTGAGATTAATCGTGAAAGGACATCACTAGGCGAAAGCTTTCTGAAATTGTTACTATATGAATATTTACTGCGTACCATGTTGACTTACGAGATAGCATCCAGTAGTCGGGCATCCCTGACTCCCTTGAGAACTTCCGCGAATTCAGCACTTTGTTCGTACCGGAGGAGCACCTTACCCGTGTATTGATACCGCATAATTTGTTCGGTTCCATCAATGCGCTTCTCCACGCATGCAATACTCTTCTCAGTTAAATGCCTTTCGACCCATTCATAACCAATCTTGAGATTGCTGATGTTCACCGGTCCGTCGATCCGGCCCTCCGCATCCAGATATCTCTTTGCCATAGACATTTTTGTCATTTCAACGATCAGCAAACTGTGAATGTACTGCCTGGCTTTTCGCAGAGGTACGACATCCTAAAATTCGCTAGTTAGAAACAATCCAGTGGTCATTCCCATACATGGAGAGAGCCCTTTGCGAGCATTCGTGCAGTTCTGTCATGAAGGTCGGCAAATTGGACCGCAGCAGGTCGGTACAAAGGCTTCAGGTATTCAACACGCTGTGCTATCTTCTTCTGGAGTGGGATTTTGTCTATCTCAGTTGCCACGGAAAGCAATTGCTGGAGTGCCTTCACTTCCTTGTCTTCCCGTGAAATCAGTTCTTCAAGTTGCTGCGAACGAAACTTGATTTCTACAATGCCTTCGGGTTCTAGAATTCCACCTCGTGAGTCCGGATCAGCAATCATTTTAATGCATGTCGAGTTGATTTTGGTATCCAGCACTGCCCAAGCTCCACCTCTGAGTTCACCGAACGGTGGGATGTATACGACAACGGGCTGCACGTAAGCCTGCAGAGCGGCAACAATTTCAGCGCCGAACTTCAGGACCATGTCAAACATATCTGCAACCGACACCATGCAAAACGAAAGCACATCTGCAAGTACCTTTCTGGCCACCACTAAATCCGCGAATATTGGCTAAGATAACGAGTGGAAGTCCTTCCTTGTTAAAATCGTTGATGGCCTCTGCGGTCTGTAAATGGCTTATATACTACAGACTGAGAGCTTCAGATCAAACCTTGTAAGCAGAATCTGGGTACCAGACCTGTCCCGCTTGCAAAACCGTCTTCGCTTGCGAGTCCGGCGTGGCTGGATCGGCAGGAATCACTGTTTCAACCGTGCGCGTTTCCACAGAGATAACGCCAACGGGAAGACCGAACAAATGAGCACGTCCTGAAATAACCAGTCAAAAGTGGATGAGCTTCCGTAACTCGTACCAGTTATGATTGTCTTTGCCCATCCCGCCATGATCTCATCAAAGGAACTTTTGTCGAATATTCCATCTCCTTGATCGAGCATGAGACGAGGATCACTTGGACCTTTTGAGGCGGAGTACTCAACGTCTCGATTGTCGGCGATCTCGGCGCTCGAGATAACCGTTGCTTGATCGGGCAAAGTGTACGACAACCAGCGAACGATCTTGGCAACACCATCGGCATCCGTGTTCACTATCGAGTGAGAAACTCCATTCGGGTGCATAATTTGAGGCCCTCCGAGTTGTTGGTTTGAGGTGTAAACCTCTTTGCCAAGAAGGCTGTTAAGTGCTGGGGCGCCGGTAAGAATCAGTGGTGAATTGCCAACCTAAAATAAAACTTATACATCGTGGGAATTCACATGTCTAACGTACTTGGCAGATTCGTTTGCAGAGACGAGCGTTGTAAGCAGCAATACCGACCGCACGACCAGTGACAATGGCAAAGGTCGGCACTTCATTATAAGCCTGGTTAGTTTCTCCAGCTGTAAGGCCCGATCCAACTAGATTCTCAGTTCCGATGTCATTCTTAACAGAAATCCATTAAACTATGAACAGTAATGGCTACTACCTCAACACCAATAACAGCCTCAATCTTCAAATGATCATCAACTTCTGTGAAAGCGATCTGGTCGCTAACGGGGCTCTCACGGTTAACGTACAGATATTCATAACCGTTTTCTGGTTCATCGTCCCGCCACTTAATGTGAATTTCCTTTTGGACCTGACTCGCAAGGCCAATGCGAGCTCCTGAACTGGCAGCGATGAAGACCCGTGGGCATTTAATCTTCCGACTGTATTCACTGGCCTAAATTCATATGCTATAAAGGAAATATCTTATCACAGCCTACTTTAGTGTAAAGGTTGTGCTCAGCCATGGAGTACGAACCACTGCGGAAGGTTATGTCACTAGCAATCACGACTAGTGTCCTCCCGTCAGGCTTATCTGGAGTGAACAGCTTCATCTCCCACGCAACTTGACCACATCGATTGCTGCCGGTAGATGCGCGTTTCTTCAGTTCTGCTTCGTCGCGGCACACTCTCAGCTCTCCATTAGGTTCCATAATCAGTTCATGAGCCTCAACAAATTGGCTTCCATTGTCAGCCTGGAGCGCATTGAAGCGAACATAGTCTAGTAAATCTACTCTTCTAAAACGCTCGCGTTATATTGTAGAAAAAAGTTACTTCTTACTTCTTGAAGAGTTCCGGGTTGTTTAGCTTCTCAGCAAGCCATAGATCAATTACTGCCGTCCCGAACAAAGTGGGAAAATCGTAAACGTATGTTGTTCCAGTGTTGCGAGCTATTAATCGCTTCTTCTGGACATCAGATTGCACAATGAGTGTGTGGGGCTCAAATGCGTCGCTTCTGGCGTAGCAATGGTAAGGAGCGTTGCTGTATGGGATCAGTACGTCCTTCTAAAATTTTACATGCTTGAAATCATTGTAACTCCATAAACTTCATACCTCACTTCCATTTTCGATGTGATAGGCTGACACGACGGCAACTCCACCGGTCTCATTCGTGTAAGTTACGCGAACGAAGTGGTCATATCCCTATAAATGTCACTGCTATGATCACAACAAATTATTAAATATGAAAAACCTGATGGCGACTACGATAAGAGACTTCGACGCGTGAGACACGGTGCTTTCGTAGAATTCGGTCGCATCTCGTACGCAATACATTCTTGACGTCGGCAATATCCACATTTTGTGAGTATGCATAGTCAACACAAATGAAGATGTGATTACAGTCTGACTGTGTAAGATTCAATTTTCGATAGGTCTTAATGAAGACGCGCATTTCTCCACAAGCTCCTTCGATAGCTGTAGCTAGATTTGCGCAAAATTGATTCACGGAGGAGTTTTTTTGTGGAACCAACAGATGGCGAACAAATACTTGCGGAACAGCAGCATTCTGGTCGACGAAAAGGTGGTAAATTGAGTCTGCTCCAGATAAGTACTTGCAGTCATCCGATAGACGGAAGTACTCTAGCTTATAACTAGTAAAGACGTTGGCGGAAACGAACGTGGGTGAAGCACCCTTGTTGACGATGATTATTCTGTTCGTGTCTGACACTGGGAGGATACCCTCTAGACTGTGCTTCAGTTCAGTGACGTTCTCGGGGCATACTACGAGGAAGAACATGGGTTCATATTCAGGTTCGCTTTGCCACAGGACCGGCGCAACCTCGGACGCGAATTCCTGAGGTCTGTTCACGGCAACAAAGAACAGCACACGAACAGATGATACGTTGTGCCTTTCACCACAGTTTCCAAGAACACGTGCCCTGGAACCACGGTGACATTTGCAAGAAGATACACACTTACATGGGGTCGTTAGGGAGGAGGTTAACCTTTGCAACTAAAGCAGAAGGTCCGACAATGATTTGATTGACTTGTTGAGGCTCAGCACATGAGAGAATTTCCGCGATTTTGGCAAGGGCACTATAATTCGTGTTATCGTCCTGAGTAAAGAGGAATTGTTGGATAGCTTCAATGTTGTTGGCATTGAAGTGGTTGAACACGTCAACTGAAGCTGAAGGATGATCCGGTGAATAACTGGAGTTGTTTATCATCTAAAAGAGACGGGTAGAAAATGAGCAATTGTTGCAAGAATATACCTGTGAGAATTTATCTTCTAATGTAATGATGTGCTGCCTGTTCAGCAGTGTGCGGACGAAAATTGAAATCTTCTCACATTCCTTGTTAAAGAAATTGGAAATCGTGATTAACGGCTCTCTCAAAGCGAGAATGGTTGACTCATCGAGTCTTTCCAGCAGATGCTTCAGCATCTCGGCCTTGCTGTCGATCCGTGTGTGTGAGTACACCATGCGCACTACTTCTCCACTGTCAGCAACCTAAATTTAAAGGGTAATAGTAAAGTTTAATCGTGGATACCGGAGCCAACCTCTTTTTTCAGTTCGGACAATCCCATATCGTACGACTTATCTTGGAAAAATTTCTCAGTTCGAATAAAGGTTTTCAAAAGCTCTTCAACAACAAGCTTCTTGTGCCCTTCAAGACCATCGTGGAATCTGTCGCAGGTCTTTAGAAGCGCTTCAAAGTACGTTCTTTCAACGGCGACATTCTTGGGATCGACAGTGAGCAAGTGCTGCTCAATAATCTGTTGAAGCTTCTGCGCCGGGAACTCCTTGCTTTCAGTGAGGGACTTTCTGATTGCTTCTTTCACAATCAGATTAAGGCGAGACTCGATAACCGTCATGTCAGCCTAAACAGAAGACTTTCCAAGTGCATATATCATTTGGTGCATACCTTGAACAAGTTGTAGGGCAAATCACTATTATCCAAGATTGACAGAAACTTCTCCAACTCTCTACGGAAGAGAACTCCTGGTAGCACATACCCGTTCAGAATGTCCATGCATCCGTCGACACATTTTTTAAACTGAACATGGAGACCAACTTGTTGTTCCTTGATTTGGCGGTGTTTCTCATCATCATCCCATTGGGTCATGCGCCCTGTGAATGGAACGGGCTTCAAAAGTGCTGTATCCGGCTGATCCTCCAGCATTGCGATGACTGTTCCAGGGAAAAGGGCTTGTCCAGGACGAACACGGTGAACAATGCTATAATTGACGCGATGCACGAAGACTCAAAGAAACTTGATCTTACCGTCCTCCAGCCTTTTCGACCTCAAGTGGAATAACCATCTTCATTGACTCCATCTCTGCATAAATGTCTCCTATTTCCACTGTTTCACCATCCTTAATAGCGAACTGCAACAGTTTTCCAGCATTTCGGGATCGAAGAATAGATGGATCGTTCTCTTTCTCGAAAATCGCAAGTGCATTTCCGATCGTCACCTTATAACGTTCCGCCTAAAGAGTAATTATAAATATTTACACTTTGTATAAGCAATTGCAACCTCTTCTTCAAAGTGACATGCGTATGATTGGTCGCCGTAAGTCACCAGGAGCTGGCCATTGCTCAATTCTCGCACAGTTGTATGAGCTTCGCTTCCGTTCATAGACACCATGAAATTAATTCGACCATACCAGTTGATAAGAACGTCGTATTTCTGATTTTTGTATACTAGTTCCGTTTGCCAAGAATCGGCTAAATCTGTTGTCGGCAGGATCTGACCACGGTCGATCGAACTGCGGAATTTGGAGAACACCTCCGAAAACCGGGCATGCCCGATAACTGTGGCTCCAATGGCAATGTTGATATGTGACGACAATTCAGGCATCTAAAGCACTTCCGATAAAAGTAAAATTCGTAAAAAAACAATTTACCGTGAGAATTTTGGCGACAATGCGTTCATCTAGCCAACCGGTATGGAATTTGTTTTTCTCAAATTCAGGATCTTGAAGCAGGCCAATGAGATAATTAACTTGCGATGTGAAGGTTGCCCGAAGTTCCAGTTCTTTTAAAGCACAAATAAGGTTGGAAACGGCTTTTCTCCTAAATGAAAAATATTATTTGCGGTTGTTAGATTAGTTTCAACCTGTTATTTCCACGGGCGAACAAATGTCCAAACTGCGAATCGGCATATTCATGAACTTTTCCCGAGGACGACACCGAGAAGTATCCCCAAACCTCGTCGTTGGACTGAAACTGCAAATTTTCGATGCTTCCAGAAGCAGGACGGAATCCTTCAGCGGGATCTTCACTTGTGATTCTGGCAGCGATAACACATTTGTCCGCGTCTGTTCGGATCTAAATTGATGTCTAAATGCAAAGATAAATACAATAACGTGCTTACAAGATCTGCTGGCAAGCACTTGTCTTCAGCTTTCAAGCTAAAGAAGGACCTAATTTCATCTATAGCGTGAAGAGGCATGCCCATAGCGATTTGCATTTGGATGGCGGGGATATTAATTTCGGCCACCATTTCCGTGCAAGGATGCTCGACTTGAAGGCGCGGGTTCAACTCAAGGAAGTAGTACTTCTCCTCTTCCGGTAAATACATGTACTCCACAGTACCCGCACTGACGTATCCAACTTTCACCGCAAGATTTACAGCGTCCTACACAAATATCTATAGTTATTAGAGGTGTAAACAATATTCTACCTGCTGCATCTTCTTCATTACGTTTTGGGGAACAATGCCCGCGGGTGCTTCTTCGATAATTTTCTGACAGCGTCTTTGGATTGAGCAATCACGAGTGAAGATGGGAATAACGGTTCCATACTCGTCGCCAATTAGCTGCACTTCGATGTGACGAGCATTCACCATGCATTTCATCAAAAAGATAGGACTTCCGGGTACTTCAGCCTATAATTAAGTATTGTTCAAACATGTTTTTCTGTTGATTAGCTTGCCTGGACACGTCGGAAGTTTATTTTGAATTCTTCATCACTATTGCACTTTCGGATGCCCTTTCCTCCTCCTCCTTCGGAGGCTTTAATCATAACCGGGTAGGTGATGTTCTTCTCTCGAAGCACGCGTAGGCCTTCTTCATCCGATTCGACGCACGCCTGCCTGTACAGTTCATCAGAGATGATTGTGGTTGAGGTAGCGTCAAAATCCTCCGGAACCATGAGACCGGAACCCGACCATTCGATGGTAGGAATATTGACAGTCTGAAATAACGTTATTAATAACACACATGTGTATTTTTACTAATATACAAACCTGGGCAATGATAGTGCTTGCGATCTTGTCTCCTAGTGCAAACATGGCAGTACTGGGTGGACCCATAAACACAATATTGTGATCTTTCAGTTCCTTGGGAAGACGAGGATTTTCACTGGCGTGACCCCAACCGGCCCAGACGGCATCCACCTTTTGTTCCACTGCGTGTCGCACAATTTCATCCACATTGGCATAATTGTTAGTATTTGCACCGGCAGGTGAAATGGCGAACCCATCCACTCTCTTCAGATATTCTGAATAAGGCATGTTAATGTTTCTGCATCACAATGTAAGATAAACTGGAAGAAATCTGTGCAGCGTATCCCTGACAATGTCATTTTACGGGGTACAAACTATTTCGGTCCAATGGTAGTCACCGAGCATTGATTTTATCGGTGAAACACATATGACCTTGACAGGACACAGTGCAAAGGAATTGAAGTACTGCGTAGATTGATCGTACAGACCCTGCGAGGAGTGTTGCGACCCATTAATTTCAACAAGTGGCGTGACAGTTCTTAGCGGGGACGGTTCGATCAAAATGCGAGGTGGTACCATGAGCACTGATCGATAACATCCAGCACGCGCGGAATTTTAAAACAAATAGCAGCGAGCATATATGACTCCCGCACACTTGATACTACATTTTTCATATGAATATCAATCATACGAGTTCCAACTTTGTCATTTGCATATGCAGATGTATTTCAAACTTTTCTTTTCATACCTGCATTTGACTGAATTTCCTGCTCCGTTGTTAAGGAGATAAACTTGATGAGGCGGTCATTGCCGAATTTGTCCTGGACGAATTTCCGCGTATATAGGATGCATTTTAGAGCGGCAATGCCGTTAGTAGCAACCAGAATCTGGAAAGTATTACGATAGATAAAGGAACATGAAAGAATTAAAACCTTCTTAACAAAGCGTCGCTTACTCTCATCCGGGACGAGTGTGCAAACGAACTCCTCTACCGATTCATACGGCTTCCTGTCCGGGTCGAAGTGACTACCATCTCGTTGAGAAACGGTGTACGTTTGCAGCACTTGCGGCGAACTCGCCATCGTCCTAAAAATGCACAAAATAAATAACACATAATGAATGGATTACTCCGAGGAAAAACGATACAGAAAAAGGACACAAGCCACTCTGGGTGTCTCCAAGCAATTGTAAAAAAAGACGGAAAGAGCGCGTATACGGTAGGACAGGTGCGAGACAAATGCTAGACACTCTCTACTCTAGACAAATGCTAGACCATACTACTACAATTGGGTCTATACATGACCATACTACAACGGACGAACGAAATTTTACTTCTTCAGGACGGTTATCGTTCTTGTAAAAAATCGCTACAGATGTTACCAAGGTTCTTGGTCTTCACGATATCAAACGAAGCGCGCGATGGGCAACTCCTCAAAGACTATGCTGCCGACCGTCACCTTTTCTAGGTCACAAAGCGACTGCGGCGTCGGTTATGCAAAGATTATAGAAAATGAAAGGGTAGTCGAGACGCGCACTCAGCGGAGCGCTACCGAAACGTCCGTTCCCAACCACCTCCGCCTCGTTCGGTCTTCCTCGAACGTACAAACGAACAAGACGTGCACATACAATACACATCAGCGCCGCACTACGCAACCACTAAATTAGCCAAATAAGAAAAGGAGGAGTATTTATCGCACTACCCTAAAACGTCTGAAATATATGTAGTTGACGCGCGCTGGAGGAGTGCAGAAACAAGAGAGAGCAACGATAAGAAGATAACGTGATGTCGTATGTTACTCCCCTTCATGGCAATAGCACCACCATGAAATAACAGCTGACCCGAATTATCGGCACATACCGGGTCGAAGTGCTACGGCGCGTCTTCTCACCGCAAACCACTCCTTTTAAACCCCTCTTACTGTGTTCTCTGGTACTCTGGCGGCCCTATTCCAATGGCGTGATTACCATCTCCTCCACCACCGATCAGTTCGTAGATCGCACTATACCGAGGTGTCCTTTGCAGATCAGAGACTCGATACCATTGATTAGCAGGAGCCTTCTTCACAGTATTTCAATGTCGCGCACAGAGGCCAACTCCAATGACGCAAGAAGTAACGCGCGAAGGATTTCACAAGGACTAATGCACCCAAAGATGATGGAGCGATTCCGTAGCGAATTTGTGACTTCGAAACTTTAGCATCGCCTATGCTAAACTACTGCATATAGAATGGGTAAACCGCATTACAAAGGCAAGCCGAAGACCTTGCGAGATCTCAAACTGATTGATACCTTTAAAACCTATCACTAGCTTTCCATGGTGAGCGCAGGAGATGAGTCTCTCTTTAAGCTGCTTTCAATAATGACACGTTTACGGCAACGAAAAGGCAACATAGCCCGTTTGGATTTCAAGGCATTTGCAAAAATAAAGGAATGCGCAGTTGGGGAGCAACTTTGACTTTCGTAAGCGGAAACAAAACGACTGTAAAGTCGGAGACTTGGAATGTAACAGCGCAAGGTGATGAAAACGGAGATAGCAACGGTGCGCGAGGTCGTCACAGGTTTTCCAAAGAGCCTAAAAAATGCTGGTTGATATACATAAAATAAACGTACGACCCGCACTCTAAAGTGATTGTGGGACGGAATGCGACCATCATTGGATAACTATGGCAAGATAAAGTCTCCGACAGACAGCGGAGCAGACTACGAAAAAGATGAGTAACTGTTAAAAAGCGTGACTCACCGTTCGTCCGCTGCAGATTCGTCCACAGAATGAGCTTTGTACGTTAATCGTTTCAGTTTCCTAGCTTTTTTTGTGGATTGTTGCATTTTCGCACCCAACTTGGGGAAGTCTAAAGAAACTCTTTGTTGTTCTATCCAGCATTTTATCTTACTAAAATAGTAGTCGGATCCAAATGCGCTGAAACAGTTTGATCCCAGCACTCGAACTGTGTCGTTCTCCGGCATTGGACGCAATTTCATAACGAGCGAAGCCTGGCCTGCTTCAGAAATGCTGTGCCTCTTCCAGCGAAGCGGAGATCTGGTTTCATTATCGCCACAATAACCATCGTCTACAACAACAGAAACCCCCACATATCCTCTTGCATTGGCGGATCGATCGACCTACCAGACATTTTGGATGTGACGTAAATAATATAAGTTCAGTGATAATATTAAATTATTCTACCAGATTGGAATATAAAAGCAATCTGTAATTAGTAATAAAGCCTTTTTAACACAACAAGCTTCACACGTACAAAACAAATGTGTTATGCAGTATTAGCGTGTAAAGAAGGGACAGTCGTCTTTCTGTGGGTTTCCGCTAACTCACTCTAGTTGAATAACTTCAGATCATGTGATTGTTATATATGAGTGACGTCATGCTTTGTGGCTCGGGACACGACTCACAGTAGTTTTTCAACGCGGGTGGCAGCTGTTCGTGTGGAGAGTCAGCTGATGTGACCCCATTCCTTGACTATGTCTGGCTGGTTCGAACTCGGTTGGTTCAACAATGTACTCGGAGATGGGCCGCTGTTGATTGATTGCGGATGACCTGATGATAATGATAAAACAGATGATTATGCTTGCCGAATGCTGCCTGGATCATACCACATCAGATGGTACTGTACGATCAGTGCACTTGTTGTTCATAAACCTGTTCGGATAGTTTGTTATCACTTATCTCGCCTACGACGCAAGAGCGAGGCAAAAGCTGTGCAACACAAGGATGCAGTAAGCATCAAATAAACTTATTTTGAGATGAGTCTTTGCAGATTTCTCTAACTGTTTTATCAATGTATGGCATTCTCATATGTACAAAGTATATAGTACAATAAACTGAGCACTTATCAGGGCAGGTGAATCGGTGGAAAAAATCAATATGATCAGTTATACCGATGGCCTGAAGAAGAATTGCTCTAAAGCAGAGGAATACAAATTCTCGTGGAATGTCCACTCTTTGCCGGGTTCAGAAAACATAAAGAAGTCCCAGCCCTTGTAGATCGCAATTATACTCTGAAAGTCCACCAAATAAAAAACGCTTAATGTAATCATATACCTTATTCTTGAGCCTATTGAATGCATTAACGTTAGATACCGAGGTTCGAGTGTTTTCCAGAAAGTCTGTCGAGGAAACCGATGACGACAGATCGTCCGTTATCTCTTGGGTCGCTCTCACATCATGCAAACAACCAAAGGCCAATTCAGCTTCCGCTGGAAGCGTGAATTGCGCAATGCTCCTGCTTGCGTCGCTTCCGGATATTCTTTCAAATCTAGATGTACCGTTTCAGTTTTGTATTCCTCTAAGAAAACCTACAAGTTTTTGTCCAGTGACAGACGTTCGTCATTCTTTTCCAATTCAAAAACGTGAATTGTCCCTTTGTCACTCGAAACAGCAAGAAAGCTGAGACAGGGAGAAAAGCGAAGACTGAAACGTTAATGTGTACAACCAGCAACAGATGTGGAAAACCCTTTTACCTGTAAAGGCTACATGTATCAAAACCACGTCGAAAAGAGAAAAGTTCATTCCTCCTTGCTGTGTCGAACACTCTGATGAGCGTCCCTTTAACTGAGCCGGTCGCTAGCATAGTTCCTTGCATATTGAGGGCTATTTGGGTGACTTGTGACTTGTGGGCTTGGATTGCAGTTGGTGAAATAGAAGTTGTATAGGTAATATTACCAACATTTACAAGCTGAATATAATAGCATAACCTGCTGTAATGCAACACGATGATCACCTGGACTGTGCCATTCTGGAATCCAGGGTAAGCCAACAATTCAGATTTTGGGTCTGTGCAGAGGGCCATAACTCCATCGGTATTGTACGATATTTCAACACAGCAGAGTTTCTGGCATGAGTCAAAGTCGAATACCGTTAAGTGATTTGCATCGAACACCACTAGCCTTAAATGTGCTTTGCAGTAGCAAAAAATGTAAATACTCACTTATTCCTTGTCATGGCAAAGTTAGTTACATCTCCTTTCACAACCGCATCGACGAAATATCCCCTGCGATCTTGATGATCATCCCAGACAACGACTGAATATTAGCTTTCCTTTAACAATATCATAGATATGCCTAACCTGAAGATTGACTGAACTTAGGTCGGGTACCTCCCGACTGCATAGCGATTAAGCTACTGTGATCGAAAATGGCCACACGTTTGATACTGCCAACCGTCGCAAAGTCAAGATGCATCACCTGTTCAAGTCCTTTCACGTTGAAGCGGCGCACACCTCGGTCGCTGGCGATAGCAAACATAGCTGAGAAAAAGAATCTCCGGAAGGCACGAATTAAGCTTACTTTGCTGGTTGTTGAAGGCGACATGATGGACGACATCGACCTCTCTGGTGTTGCTCATTATTGGTGTCTGCAGTTGCAAATTCGCTACAGTATATACGTATGTGCGACGCAATGCTTATAAACAGTTAAATTTCACACATTGTGCTCGCTTTTGAAAGAGAAACCTATGCCTTGTACAACAAAATCTATCTGAGTACAAAGCTACAACAGCCCCAGTGCTGTCAGCTGATCGAGAAGTAACGACCACATCTTGTACATATGCGTTCAGAGATTTCGCGGCGAAACCGCGGGATCGAATACACCATCATGTTTTAATAAATGCACTTTTAAATTTAACTCCATTTCCAAACTAGGTTTTTAATCTATTCCTGGCATTTAAATGCGTAGGAGTAGCAATTAAGGATCGATTAAGTTCATCACTAGCAATCGATATTCGCTTGCAGCACAGTTCAGAAAACCGTCTAAAGTGATAATATCATCAGCTAAATAAACCCCTTAGCCTCAACACTATCGCGTTTTCTGAATTGTTTTCTATGTTTCTGTCTGCAGTAGTCTGACATGTTATGGGTATCACATGCCTTGATGCCCTCAACATTTCTATTTGACTTTCCCATTGCCACGCTGTTCCATAAGGACAATAGGTCTCCAATTTTGACCTGACAGTGGCTCATCAAGGTCATTTATGGTGTACACTCTGACATAGGTCACGCTCGCGGAGGCACGCCAACCGCTTTTTGCAACTATGCGGAAGTACGAAGACATCTGCAACTGCGATCTTGAGTTGAAAGTGGGGAGCGGGGACCAAGGATGTGGGGACCAATTAACGTTAAAAAACGAAAATTTTTGGGGATGTGGCACGTAATTAGTTTAATCGTGGCGGGACCATACACACAGCCGCTGAATAGTTATAACACTCCCATGAGATTTTTCTGTTCGACCTGGACTTTAACCACGATTATAATTATCGGAGGAGTCTAAAATGTTGTAAACTAATGACATAAAAGCAGTTGTGAGCGCTACTGAGAAAAGGTGTTTCTCCACTCCACGTCTTGCTGCATAACAGTATGAAAAGGACACGAAGACACTTGATATCGCTAGATCAAAGTTCAACATTTTTAGATAAAATTTCCAGCTCTCAGCAATTCCTGTATATGGAGGCGAGCGCTGGAGCGCTACGTACATAAGCAACTGGGAAGGTGTACCAAGTAGTAAGCGATCTATCATCGAGAATCCCGCCGTATTTAGAGTGATCTGAACTTGGTCGGGTAATGTCGGTTCTGACGCGTTAATCGACAAACCTCTACAGCTTTCGGTTCAGCTGAACTGTGCATGTAGCTTATGCATCGAATAATGGAGACGGCCTTGCATAAACATTTGGAGAGAATTGTAAACGAGTCGCGGTGAAACAGCTTTCTTGAAAGTTATCAATGATAAGTCAAACATGTTTGTTTCCAACAGAAAAGACATTATCCGTGGAGGGCCAAATGTTGGCAGAGAATTACTGTCACAATTGTACGCTGTGTCACAATTGTAAGGGGACCATGTACACAGTTTACAATCGTGGCGGGACCATACACAAACTTCACAATCGAGCCGGGAATATGCACACTGTTCACAATTGTGGCCATATATGCAGTTGGCAGTAAAAAGGTATCAGAAAAAAGGAACGTGCTGAATAATTGATAAAATTTCATGCGACTAAGACTCGATAAGACAAAACTCGCACTCAACACACAAACACAGATCGCACTCAGTACTTTAGAATATGTATAGAAATAAATGTTTACTCTCATTCATAATAGATACATTTTATCCAGGATACAAGAAAGAAATTTATGCCAATGTAAACAACGGTCTTTATCGTTTACTAGCTCTTGTTTATTTTCTGACTCAAGATGGTTCTTAATAATCCTTGCTAATCTTTCAAACGGCATTTGTTCGGGAATTCAGTTGTTTGGAGGAGGCCGAGTCGTTTAGCTTCTAATGCTCTCGTTTGAAAATAATAAATTTACGTTGGTAACTGCTGTAGAACCGGATTTCATGAACGATGATTAGTTTGGAATATCCGGATTTGCGAGCCACCAGGTGCAGTAGCGAGTATGTTCCGAAATATGTGAATCGTTATTGCTAGTTGCAGTTGCTTCATGTATATTTTTTAAAAACTATCATATTGTGTTAAGGGATGGTATTTCACCTTTCCTATGCGATCCTATTTTCTCAACTGGCGGTTCTGGCCACGATAGGAAAAACGATAAATATTCACTCCCTGAATTCCATTACTGACTTGAACTCCACTATTACCGCCCGAAACATTGTTGTATCAGTGCCCAAAATGGTGATCTCCCAAAACAGCATTACATTTACGGATATCGTTATTGATGCGGAAGAAGTTTTGATCACACCAATTGAAAGTAAATGAATCTCGATGTTCCTTCCCTCATATGTATCGGTTTAGGTGATGGTCAGAATGAAAGTGAATCTAAGATGCTCTTCCATGAAGGTTTGGCTTATTCAGTCAACAGCGGTATTAATCCTTGCGATGATTTTTACGAATATGTTTGCTATAACTGGCCGAAAAGTCATCCTGTGAAAGAGTACGAGTTGCGGTCTAACCAGATGAGTGTCAATGTGGAAAAAGTGAACGCTCAACTTCTAGGTACTGTAATAAACTGGTTTTATAAATAGAGGTAGTCTTGTTCTTTTTTGTATAAAGAAGGTGCTCGATTAAAGCAAGAAAACTTTATACTGAAAAAATGGGCCGAATTCGGTTCCAAAATGTTTTTTAGATGTTTTTACTACTCGTTTCCTTATAAAGTGTACAGAGCGGATTTTGTCATACCTAAAATCTCCAGAAAGCAATCTCACAAGAAATATTTTCATCGTAATAAAATATCTTCTTTATTCAGCTCTATGAAAATGGCCTTTTGAAGTTCCGAAAACGCCTCTTTTAATTTGGACAAAGCTTTAGATATATTAAACTCAAGAATGGACTACGGTAAGGAAAGGGTCAGTACTATGCTCTACGACGCATATCATCAATGTGTTAACTCAAAGCAACGGAATGAACTTGGATCGAAACCCCTTTTTGATGCACTTAGGTAAAGAAAAATATAATGTCAGCATTTGAAACTTTTATAAACAGAGTTATACGGAGCGCCAACTTCCGCTATATAACTGACTGGCTAATATATGTTCAACCAATATCTCTCTTCTACAAGATTGACGTTGGCCCAAACTTCAAAAACTCATCATATAACACTCTTTTCGTGAGTGATAAGTGAGGAGGCATTGTATGATGGATGTTTTTAGCTCAATAGTGCTGGTACATTTTTCACCTATTATTATTATATCGAACCGCAGTATGTCGATCAGCTAGCACACATCAAGTCGTATTTGACGAATTTGTTGAAAATCCTTAGAGTCGATGACCAGGACATCGGGGTTTTGAGGCTGTCTGACAATGACATAAAGAGAAGGGTTCAGTCTTTTATTGACGTTGAAATGTCCATTGCCAAGGTACATGATTCATATACGATATACGAACAAAAAATTCAGATCTTGAACTGCTCACAACGGGACGACGGAAGATCAAACGCAGATCGATCTAATTTACAGCCAGTGGAAAAGCTTCAAGAGATCGCACCATCGGTATTAGATTGACCATCGGTCCAAATCAATGACGCCGTTTTTTTGCTTATTTTTACTTATCGATAAGACTTTATCGAGTTGACTCAATATTCGCCCCGATTACATAAGGTCTTACCGAGTCGACTCGATAAGGCCTCGATCACTCGATTAGAAAAAAATCGGTTTCTCTGGTCCAAATATCTTTTTAGATTAATTGGCGGCGATACCTAAAAGGGGTACTACCCCAAGTGGTACTGGACAATATTACAATCGAGGAGCTCACTTTTGAAATTGATGATGCTGGCACTGTAACCCGGTTAGAAGCCCTCATTCAGCACCTCCCGAATGACACGCTCGCTGATTACCTCGAGTGGAAAATTATTCTCAATTACGCTGGATACCTCGACGATCGTTTTTTAAATCTAAAGCTGGTGGGACATTCGGCCACGTGTAGCTTGTTCAACACTTTCTAGGACTTGGACCGTATTTTATATGGAGTGCAAGCGCAACAGCCTAGAGAATTAACTTGCATTAGCGACGTTGCAAGCTTCTTCTCGGAAGTTGTGAGTGCACTGTACGTTAAAAAACATTTTCCGAAGGAAAATCGTGAAATGGTCCGTAATATTGTGGATTCAATACGACATGCGTATGTGGAACGACTCAACCGGACTCAGATGATGGATGAGGATACAAGGAAGGAAAGTATTCAGAAGGTTTGTTGTTGCTAGCAGCTAATCCTTAATGCTACACAATAGGTCCATGATATGATAGAATTTGTTGGATTTTCGGACCACATTTTCGACAGTGAAAAGCTTCGGGCAAAATATAAAGATGTAAGAGAACTTATACCTGCACACATCGTCAATATCTTCAGTTGTCCTTTAATTCATCGATGACATATATGGATATCATTGTGGGCTTAGGAAAATGGAACACTAGGACAAGTTTTGCCTTGTTGATCGAACAGAACACAAGGGATAAGTTTGATTTTATGGCAACAGACGTTAATGCCTTCTACGATCCATCCCTCAATCAGATAGCCCTATTGGCTGGTATACTTCAAGGGGCATACTTCAACAAGTCTCTTCCACCGTAAGTTTCTCTCATGACTTTTAACATTGCCATGACCCAGTCCTATGAACTATGGCGCAATTGGTGTCGTCATTGGGCACGAAATGATGCACGGATTCGATGATGCAGGTCATATCGAGATCTGTATGACTTGCACCGTCACGTCTTAAATTTTAGGAAATGAGTATGATAAGAATGGGAGTCGGCGAACGTGGTTCGACAGCTTCCAACGAATGCGACAATGCTTTGTGGAGCAGTATAGCAAAATCCAGGTGTTACCGGCCAAGGCCATAAGGGTCAATGGAGAACAGACTGCCAGGGAGAACATAGCTGACAATGGAGGCGTCCGGGCAGCCTATGCGGTAGAATAAACTGTTTTCAAGGACACGTAAACAATCATTACAGGCTATGATGAACGTCTTGCAAGAGAATAACATCGATCCACGCCGAAGAGTGGATCTGGAACGAATTGGGGCATTCACCATGGAGCAACTGTTCTTCATAAGTTATGCCTACGTAAAAATCTGTCAATTAATGCCACGATCAACAGAAACTTTTAGACATGGTGTGGCTCCGCTCGACCCGAGGCTTTGATCGATCAAGTTCTAAATGACAACCATACCCCGGACAAATATCGCGTCAATGTCGTTATGGCCAACTTCCCAGAATTTTTTTCTACATTTCAGTGCCCAAGATCAAGTCGTATGCATTTGAACACAACATGTGGTATTTGGTAGTGTGTGTGTGCTTGCAGATCAGCTTGCATATGAAGGATACATAACATCTAAATATACAATTAAAAATCTGTCCATATTACTACACATAATTTACAGACACTGAAGAAGTTCAAAGCAACACAATGTCATCGGTCACGGATGAGCATAACCTAAACTCGTCGCTTGTGATGTTGACATACATCCGATGATTCACTGGTCGCGACATTCTTCCCGGCCTTGGAACAGTCCATCGAATGACATATTGCTTCCTAGATAAATCTGTAGTGAGGAGATTGTATAGTCAGTATGTTTACCTATCTGGGGGAGGGTATTTTGCAGCGGAGAGAGCGCTTTTACCCTTTTGTGCACCATGTGTCTGTTTAGAAGAGACACGCTCGTCGGTACCCATCAGCTTGCATATAAGAAGCGCTAAGGGGCTTGATGGAGCACCCACCACTGGAACAAGGCGTTTAGCCATTTCGTTGTGTGGAGGGTGACCTTCGCTGGAATCCTTTTCGAGAAAACGGTTTACTAATGATATTGCGAACTCCTTCACAGTTTCCTCTGTTGAAGGGTCTTCCTTAAGCTGAAGAGAACAAGGTAATTGACGTTGAGTCATATCAACGAACCAAATCAGTGAACCGTGAGGAGATGGATACGACGTATGAGAGAGATAACTCGACTGCTTTCATTTCACGTAAAAGATCCTGAAGAGACACATTGTTGCAGTTAATCGAGTAAATCACAACAAACCAAGAAGCTGTCCAATGACGCAGAGGTCGATGAAAGGTAATTCAGAGTACTTGCTATCTTCTTCAGTTTTTCTTCAATACCAGTAAGTTTCGCAAAACGAGTTGCTATAATAATAGATATCGCTACACTAGTGACACTGATGAATATCCTTACCTTCTTCCAATAATCGACGGACGGAGGAAGTGAAAACTATCGGAAGGATCATTGATATAAGCTCAGAAATTGTGCTAATTTCGAAACGTTGCAAAATCTAAATGATATTATTGTAACTTTACAGTAATGAGCGCCTCAAAATTTCTAAAGTACTTCCGGATCCCGAACGACAAGGCAAACGGTTTTTTTTTGTTTTCTTTTAGTCTTAGAAGATAGGCACTGTTCCCCGTTACCTTCTCAGCATCTCCAGAGTAGTTAAACAGGCGCTGTTGTAGAGACACCGGTACAGGGTGCGCTTCATTCCAAGTTATTTGCCAAGAGTTTCCTTCTGTGGACATCCGTTCAGATAAATGTCCTAAGTCGTCATCATTGTCCTTAACCCAATCACGTGGTGAGTGCCACCGAACGAAATCACCCATGCAACAGTCAGGGTTAGCTGCCTAAATGCAATAAATTAAGGTTGTGTGGTATTATTACGGTTATCTGCCAACTATTTAACTATGCGGTACACATACCTTAAATGCTTGCATATCGGACATCAAGGAGCTTATTTGAGCATTCACTCGAGATTCTGTATCGGATAGACTGGATAGGTATTCAGTATGCTCTTCCAACATGTCTTCGGTCATCGGACTACGATCCTATACATAAAAAATTAATAATTGGATGATGGGTAATAACGAGGTACCTGTGTGATGGGAACAAACAACTGTTTGCACGGCTCGTGAAGATAGAAAAGCCCTTTAGCAGCGCATTTTCTACCAGCTGGCTCATTCTTCCCAGTGTTTGCCATAGGGGCGCTTGTATTGGGGCTGACATCTTCCAAGGCATCAAAGAAAACGTCGGCTACAACATGGAAATTAGCTTCTCTGCAGTAAAACTATTGCTAACAGTTAAAATCGGTAGTCCCATCGTACAGCTCATAGCTCCGGCGTTTAGCTTCGATGCAGCACTGTAACATTTGCAGTTTCTGGTGAAGCAAAGAATATGCAAGATCGGGAACTTGATCCTCAGATATGCTAAAGGTGTATCTTGAAAGTGTCAATAAAAGAACTCATTAAATATACCCTGGAATATTGCAAGAGTTGTCCCACAAGTTTCGTAGCTTCTCCACGATGACAGCCCACAAATGACAAAAAAGTACAATTCCATTATCTTCTACCATAAGGGCTCGTGCTAAACTCTGACAGATCCGTTCAGTTAGACTGCCGGTCGGGGCCGCTTTCGAACCTGACAAAAGTTTCTGCAAGAATGAGGTTGCAAGTGAACTATTCACGAAATATACCGTTATTATGGGATCAACAGCCCTTTCATGTTCATATTTCTGGGGGTTTGCCGGATGTTCGTCATTCACTAATCTAACAGCTGCACCCGGAGATTGGTTGGCCGGCGCAACGCAGGAACTTGCTGACGTACTTGTGACATGTGTAACTAACTTGGTGCCCTCATCAGAGAATATCTTGTCGAGCCATTCAGTTACAAGAACCTTAAAATTTGGATGAAGGTATATTAGACTACCAACTACTTATACAAAGATACCTTTTCATCGCTTTCAACCGCTGGAATTGTAGATGGCACGAATTTGTATGTCGAGGAATGATCGCTAGTCAATTTTGCTAGAGCATTAGCCCCATACTGGCTTGATGGTGATTCGGTGTCCTTGATGAAATCAGTGGTTTTAAATGATCCAACTTCGGATGAGCTATATTTTACGACAGTTTTTAATCCATCGTCTGAAATATTAAAATACAGCTATACCTGAGGCTAATGGACAAGCTTACGCAATAAACACGTTACACTTGGATTTAGATCCACGGAGCAGAACCAAAACGGTGCATAATCGGGTTCCAAGTCAGTGAAGGATAGGTTTTCGTTTACGACATTTTCCAACTGGTTTGGCCATCTTACTACCAACCGAAATTCACTAAACGTACGATTGTGCTAAAGGATCAACAAAAAAGCTTACTTGAGGGCATCGCCAGATGTTCCAAACGGTAGAATTGAATCAAAAGAGCATACCAATGACTTCAGATCAATGATGGCGTTCGGAAAATCGTTCAGAAAGTTAGATTCAAGCTTCTCCTTAATATGAAAATGATTTTCTGACTGATAGAATAGTTCAGTGATATCACTCGGGTCCCGAAATCGTGCGGGTGCGGGTATGCGGGTATTGGGGTAGCTGTGCGGGTATACCCGTACCCGCAGTTGCCAGTAACAATGCGTGTTCTTGCGTGCAGTTTGAGAGAGGATTTCTCATCTTTTTGGCTCTTTCCGCTTCTCCCATGTTTACCTTCGTTTCTCTCATGTCACCGAAGGCTCCCCTTGCAACTCGAAGCGAACTTTACACGCATTACAATGATATGGGGATTTTTGTGATTTCGGGTACGGGTGCGGGTCCCACAAAGCTGCGGGTACGGGTGCGAGTCCAGCTGATTTCGGGACCCATGCCATGACTGGAATAGCTTACCTTGAAGCAGTAATCGAACTGTATCGATGCGGACATTCTCGGTAGAAACGTGACCGGTGTATTGACTTTATCGCGAAGGGCTCCAATCAGACCGGACAAGTTGTCGTGATTATAGAGGGGACGCTGTAGATACGCCCCTTCGAAGGATGTCCGCACATTGCCATTCTGCGAAACACCAGAGAATAGAAAATTCTTGGCGGGGCCAATTTCAATAAAGATAGGCAAATCGCTAAAATGAAACATTAGGACAGGGATGTTTAAAAGTGTATACCATTGAACATTAACAGTGGCGCAATTAACTGCTGACATAATCATAGTAACAGCTTTTTCGGGCAGAGGGACATCACTGTCAGCATCCGAAATCACAAGAAAATCGAATACTCCAAACTGAAATCTAGCAACCGTGAAAAGAAACAAAGTTGAAACGTAACCTGTGTTGAAATAATTGAAGGGACAAAATCAGTTATGGGTGACGGGAGACCAAGGGCTGCCTTTGTCTGGTACGACGTTTCGTCTTGGTCGTTCGGATCTTCCGCATCCTGAGGTGTTGACTTGTAATACTGCATCTTCAAGCGCATGTCCAAATGCTTCACAATTTGCATTTCAACCTTCCATGTGCAAGTTTGCAAAAAGTCCTAAGATGCATGATTAGCATTTAAGGAAGCAAAATCTGGACCAAACCTTCGGTAGACGCGTGAAACAATCATGTGATGGGGAAGAAATCGACGAGTCATGCAGCTTCCACTCGACTAAGGCTGTCTCCAGCAGAAGAATGAGATGCTCGAAGTCGGTGACGACGGTAAAGTCAGAAATTTCGAAAATTTCTTCGTCGGCTTTACGTACATCGTCACCAGCTTTCATTTGGCCTGAAGTGACGAATTTACACAAAGGCGTGAAAATATCGCATAAATATCGAGGAGAGCATTCGGCGCGATGCGGTGACCTTTAGTCAAGGCTCGTTTCGTTGTCGCATATCCTATGCGATGCTTAATACGGGCCATACGCGAATAAAAAAAACAGCCTTCTTCCTGTTTTCGAGCGTATATTGCGTTTGCGGAGAACGTCCATCAGTCAGAAAACGCACACACAAGCGTGTGCACTGTATCAGAAGGACTGTTGGCGAACGAGGTCTATTACTGAACGTGCAAGCAGCTAATGCATTCATTATACACAGCAGCAATGATTCCTTCACTGTGGATGCCGCTATAAAGATCACAAGTTCTATTCACAGACGAGAGTACAGACGAGAGGAACCCAGACGACTCAGCTGTGCGGGTGTCACGTGAATGGGAGACGTTTGGGGCAGTGGGCTGTGCCCGCGATGAGCTGTTCAGCACAACAACCAGCGTCTCCGATTATACGAGTTGATCTGTCCGTTTTCAAATTTTCTCCTTCTCCCAGCCTTTCCCTATGTCGGTACTTCCGTCATCGTATCTTTCTGACATGTTGAAAGTATTTCCCGGCAAGTCGTGCTGTAGTGACGCAATTATCATAAGCACAGTAAATCGAAGTGAGCACGCATCGCTTTGGACTATTTGCGACCCGCGCTCGAGCTTTACGTTTGTCGATTTGCATTCATATCACATGACGTTTACCCAAAATATTGCATCGCAGTTCGACTGCACGGAGTAATTTGCTGGTATTTAAGATCATCAAAAAGCGGATGGTTAAAGAGCAGAATGTTTTACGTGTTCTATGTTAATCATGGATTCATGATGGTACTCGAAGTGCCAGTATTGGCAACTGTAACGGAGCTTACGAAATCCATAGAGCAAGCAATCGACGTTCCAATCGAAGAACAGGTATCGTAGGCCTTCTTGCTCTCCAAATATAGTACGCCTTTAGTTTTTATTGCTGGAAAACGGCGAATCCCTAGACAACAATCGAGCCCTCTCATCATACAATGCTGGAACGGAGAACAATCCGATCTACTTCATTCGAGCTAATTACATGACTGTTAGCAAAGACTTCCAACAACTCAAGGATAAGGAGGAAAGGGAAGGCAGACTACCGCTAGAAGGTGCGTATTTTAAACGTTTGCCGATTTGCATAGCCTCTTATAGAATGTCGCCGACACGTATATCACCTTGAATCACTCCAAGATCCTAGTGAAATCATTAAAGGATACTTCGAGATGGCGAGGAACTTTGGAACATCATGTGACAACCCGCTCGTTTACTGCGCTCAGATTATTCGGGACCACAAATTGATGACCAATGTAAGATATTCCTGCAGTTTATCGGGTGCAACAATTTTTGTAGGGTTGGTCAGCGCTGATGGCAAATCTGGATGAATCC
Source organism: Steinernema khuongi (assembly GCA_016648015.1). Taxonomy (NCBI): domain Eukaryota; kingdom Metazoa; phylum Nematoda; class Chromadorea; order Rhabditida; family Steinernematidae; genus Steinernema; species Steinernema khuongi. Next base: position 64,525 of record JADLIF010003246.1, on the reverse strand, counting down.
ATTTCGAAACTCGAGAAGAGACTGGAACGCACAGCTGGATACAGCGAAAAAATGAAGACCATGTGTGAGAAAGGCCAGTCGATGATTCAAAACTTCCATAACATTCTGGCTACCCTTGAGAAGGTACGTCGAAGAGTCCATTAGTTAATCTCATTGGTGTTCAGATTATCATACCTGCACAGTTACTCTCGGATGGCGACACCATCGAAACAGAACCCCTATCACTATACGACTGGCTCGCATCGAAAGATAGAGAATACTCAGTCAAAGCAATTGCTGAACACGCACAAAAGCAAATGAACCTCGCTTCTGAAGCTACAGAAATGAAAAAAGCTGCGGAACTCCTGCGATCTGTCCGAGAGCAGTCAAGGAAAAGTGAATACCGAGACATTAAAGGCATCAACAAACGCTTTGCACAACTGGAGTATCAACTGAAGTCAATGGAGGACGTCGTGAAGAAAATTAAAACTCTGTGGGATGCTATCTTGCAGCCAGCACCTACGGATCTCGCGCAGTGCATGGTAACTTGGTGATATCAATTTCAATACAGTTGTACACCTTCCAGGCCTTCGCTAATCAACAGAAAGAATATGCCATGAGGATTCTAGCAGAGATGACATCTATTGACAAGTCTATGGATTCATTTTTGGTATCGAAAGAAGAAGTCTTGAAAAATATTATGAAGCGCTTGTCTGGATGGGTGAAAACGGTTTGTTTTAAAATCTAAAATTGCGCATTACCAAGGTTTGTCCCTTTAGATTTATGAGCGTCTTAACAGTGCGAACAGTGAGATGATGCTACATGAAAACATCTATGACGGTCTCAAGCAACGTTTAGATGTTGTGCGGCAGGTTCGTGATGCGCCGGCTATGTTCGCTATTGCGATCACAGAGGTCATTCGTAGGAATGCTTTTCGGAAGGTCTGTTTCCACTCAATAACTTTGTGCAACGGACGCAATTTAGGAGTTCGATCAGTGGCTGACCATATTTATTGAAAAGTGCCGTCAGTTTCTGAAGGAGGAGAATCATCAACGATCTGAATTTTTTGCAAAGCTGGATAAGCATTTTATTAGACAGCTTTTCCCAGGCCTAGGAGATGCTGTCCCCAACATATGTCCCGAGAAGGTGAAGTTTGATGAAGCTCTTCCCAAAATAGAAGCAGAAGATATCCGCAATCTCCGGAGAAATGTCCCCGATCTGGAGTTCTTCTTGAAAGCCGATGTGCCTCAAGTGTTTGCGAAGCTCATGATATGCGATCCAGTCATTGCACAGAGCATCTCAACTGCTGGAATTCGCCGTGAAGAATCATTCTTTGTTCGCGATGGATCGGCAAACGTTGGCACGCTGACAAAAAATTTCCCTTCTACGACGTGGTTGAGTGGAGACGACAACATTGAGATGTCTCCTGTTCTAAATCGAGGAGCAATGCTTATGGCGAAGGGTGTGAGAGCGTCAGGATCGTCAGCTTCCATTCACGACCCTCCTAGGCCGCTAACGAACAGCCTTGCGATAGCTGAAAACAAGGTTAGTCCCGGTCCTATGCATTCTGTCCAGCAACGGTAAAATTTTAGGACCACGATAGAGAGTTTATTAGCAGCTCCGCTAGAAGTGCCCCGATCAACATTCCAATGAACAGACTTGACATCACTCGGAATCCATGTGTAAGCACGAGAAATACAGATCTATGTACTTTTTTGCTTTAGGTGTCTGATGCCGACAAATCCAGCTACTTCAGTACTCCTGACGACCACTTTGGCAGCTTAGGAGACGATTTCCACAAAGTGAATCATAATTTTGTAAGACAGGTCTCTATGAGTTGAGTATTTTGACCCCTTTCTTTCAGCACGATCTCGACGTAAACTCAGCTACGATACAAAACGCAAAACTTCTCCGTGAACTGGTTCCTTTGAGAGGAGCTGTCCATTCCATTGCCGGGGTGGGTTGTTGAATGCTTGCTAAAAAGTACATCCACACTTTACAGGAAGCGCTATCTATTAAGCACGATATAAGCGAAAGCCAGAAGTCATTTTCTAAGGAGTTTGAAGAGCTCAAGAAAGCTCTCTGTGAGCAAACTATTACCCTCCTGCGTAATATTCAAGAAGATCATTTCGGAGAAATGCAGAAGGAGAGAGAATTGCGTACGAGCGTCGCTGCTGAGCTGAATAGAGAAATTGCGGAGAAAAACGAGCGCATTGAAGCACAAAACGCGATAATCGAGGATCTTCGGAAGAGCGCTCTGCTGGCCGATCAAAAGAGAGAAAGTATCGAAAACGAGTTGTCGGAAAAGATTGCAACAATGGATAACTTACAACAAGAAGCCAGCAATGCCAAACAGGAAACCGAGGAGTTGAGGAAAAGCTTAATGGAGAAGTCGGACAACATAGGCATCCTAGAGCAGGAGAACAAAGGCCACAAAGAAGAGGTCGAACGGTATTTTTGCTTAAGATCAGTAAGTCTTATAATGTAATGTATTTAAGGCTGAAGAAACAGATCGAGCTATTGGAAGGTGAGAAAGAGAAAATGAACATGGATCCATTTTTCGTCGGATTCGACTTTCTCGCGAATTTACTAAAGCGTGATCTTTCTGAAGACGAACTAAACGCCCTTCGGGTCGAGCATGATAGACGGCGAACCGAAAGCACAGCCAAAATATGTGACTACCTCGGTAGTGAAAACCAAGAAGGGTCGCTAGAGGAAGTTACACTGAAGGAGTCCACCATCAGAAGCGATGTCGAAAAAGAATACAAAAATCGAATGCAGCTATTGGTACGCGGTATGGAGGAGCGCAATCTTATGGAGATTGGCCGAGTGAGAGAAGAGGTTCAGACCTGCTATGACCAACAAGTATCTGGATATGTAAGGATCTTCACCACCACCACATCTGTTACGATTGCCTTGTTTAGAAAGAAAGAATACTGGAGTTAGAATCCCGTTTGGGAAACATGGAGTTCAACAAGTCAATTCAAGCCATATCAGGCACCGAGCTTTCGCCTTCTGGACTGCTCACCTCTTTTCCGTCGGGATCGCACATTCAAGAATCGTGCATGTTGCTTAACAAAGGTTGCGCAATAAGCTTTTCCAAAATTTTACCTCTGTTTCAGATTGTGCCGAAAGCAGTGCTCAAGTATCGGATGAGATAAAGGAAGCAATGGAGGAGGACGACGAGGGTATAGACAGTTCTTTCCTGACAAAGCGTAACGACCAATTTGTAGACGACGGAATCGCTGCTGTAAACGTGAACACAATTGCCACACAAACTCGTTTGTGCCTCAAAGAAATGAAGATGATGATCTCCCTTCTGGATATCCACGAGGGCTGCGCTGTTCTTGTGATGTGGGACGATGTCCACAACTCCTACACCGTGTTCTGTTCTTCCCCGACTCTTCATTTCGTCAAGGAAAGCAGCATGAAGCGAATGGGAGTGTCTGGGGCGCAAAAGCCAGCCACTAGACGCAATCTCATTCTTGCCACGATAACGCACATCGAGTTCTGTCAAATCAAAAAGATGGACAACCGGTACGTTTTGCGTAGCCTGCAGTGAACAATGCTTTTTTCAGATATAAACTTCCTATGGACACCAAATTCTACCGCGTGGATATCGAAGCGCTCCCGCTGGACTCCAGCTCATATCGTCGCCGACGAAACGACTGAAACCACAAACGATTGAGTACTTCGACAGCATTTCTTTGTATATATGCAACAGCCACCTCTCTACCCAATCTTTCATTGTACTATACACAAATCATTGGAAAGTTTAACAGGCTTTCCGTCTATGGGTCTGCTGAGTCAATTCTCGCTATTCATCAATTAAGTCATCAATTGCTCAGTCTGCTTGGAACATATTATAATCATCTCTTTGTACAGAACGTCTTAAGTGTACATGAATTATGTGTCAGTGAATTACGGTCATTTGCATGTTTCATTTGCATAAATGTTTGACGTATGTTTCCTGCTGTGGCACAAACAATGAAATGAGTGAAAGTTATGTCAGGATTGAGCCGTCTGGCGGGAACCGGGACCAGAAAGGGGATTAAAGCAAATCGCAGAAGCATTAAACTTTTTGTGACCGGGCTCGAGACCAGACCATGATGACTCAGAAACTTTAAACCGTGCGTGAGTGCTCTCTGCTTCTTGTCAATGTATGAGGGTCATAATTCGTCGACATCCAGACGTGTCTCTTTGCACCGAGTCAAAGTCAGGTCGCGAATACTGTTTACCGGCGGCGCTGCTTGATGAAAAATCTTTTCGCTTATGTCCCTCCATGGGGCGGTGTGAGTCACCGTGGAACGTCTGTGGTAAACAAGATGTAAGAGGAGGCTCAAAAACCAAGAAGGCGACTATGGGGATGAGAAAGCTATCGGCACGCAAAGGCCAGTGAGAAGGACATCAGTTAAAGTGGAATTAGTGTCTAGGCCAGACGAGATCTGAAACCTAGAATCTGGAGAAGCAAGCCACAAATGCACAGGCACTTTGGAAACCTGTAACAAGAGTCTGAGCCAAAGTTCTTAAGCATTTCTATGGTATTTAAGAATGTAGTAAAGTCAACTTGTTTGCAAAATGGGTCCCGAGCCGGTTTCAGTGAAAGGGGCCTTTAAGTATTTTATGATGTTATACACAAATCAACGGGAGATTTAACAGTTTTCTGGGTGAGTTCTCGCTGCCCAGTAATTGAACTCAGCAACTTATCAATGTGCTTGACATGCGACCATCGTTTTGTATGTGTTTACTATACGTACGCCTCATGTCTGTCAATGATTAAAGGTCAGAATTTTTTTAAAATTCTGGGGGACTTCATCGTGATACGGCGAGACAATAGCTGAATCGGTCAATGTGATTCATTGATGGTGCTGCTTGCAAACGGTGGACTGTGAATTTTAATCATGGGAAAGTCGTATTCGGCTGCGCGCCGTGGGAATCGTTGATACGGCTTAAAACGTTTCCGGTACACAGCATGTGTCTGTAAGAGAAGGTTAAAATGGGAAATTTAACGGTGGGGAAATACGAGGGACAAGGAAATCAGTGGGCTGGAACCAGGGCTGGGTAAAATGGGTCCGCAGCTAAATGCGGTGGCAGTCGGAGCCACGCTTAACAATGATGGGCAAGTGTATAGCAAAATGGTGAAGTGGTACCAAATGCAGAATCTGAGCATCTGTCAATGTCTGAGGATCATAAGTTGCCAAAATTTCGCCGCGTCTCTTCGCGCTAAGTCAAAAATAGCATGCCATCTCTGGTCGTCTGGTTGTAAATACTGTTTACCGGCAGTGATGCTTGAGAGAAGGTGTTTTGGGTTGTGTCGGCTAATGGGAAAGCATGGTTCAGCGTGGATCGTCGCCGGTAAATAATACGTACATATGAGGAGGCGAAAATCAAGAAGGCCACCATCGTAAAGCGAAAGCTACTGGCTGTGCTGTCGGGACTAGGGGCGGAATTTAAGTTGGACAGCAGTAGGTTTGAATCCAAATTGGCATAATGGGAGAACGTTAGGTCTAAGCATTTCTGTGGCATAGAAGGGAACAGAAGTAGATTCGGTTCTGAAATAAGTCCGAAAGCATCATTCGGCGAGCTAGTTTCATCCAAAAGGAAGGTTTAAATCATTTATGATGCTATACTTTCAATATTAAACAGTCAAATGTGTAGGAAACTGATATCTCTACCAAGGAGCAATTTAAGGCGCTTCGGGAAGTATCATTTTTGAGCTTGTTCCACCAAAAAGGAAGGTCGTAAATGCCTTCAATGCGTGAGGGTCATAATTTTCAAAAGTTATGGCGAACCTCGTCGTGCTCAGGCAAAATAGCGCAACATATTTGAATCGGTCGTAAATTTGGTTCATTGAGGCTGCTGCTTGCGAAAGGATTTTGAATCGTGGGAAAGTCGTATTCTATTGCGTTCTATAGGAAGGGTTCATAGAGCTTGGAACGTTTCCGGTAAACAGCGTCTGTCTGTGGGCGGAGGATCGTTCCACAGACATTATTGTAAGCCCTCCCAATTGAAAGCTGCCGGTAGGCCCTCCCCCAAAGCGGCCATTGTCGAAGTGGGAAAGCCGCTGGTAGGTTGCCCCTCAGTTCGTCCTATGTTAGGTTTTAAAGGCTTTTGCTAAGGAGGTAGATATGACTTCTAAGCATGACTGGATGCCGGCAGGCTTCCATTTTGCAGTAGTAGAAAGATAGATATGTGACAGTCTAGCCCTGACTGTACGATTCACTTTGTATGACGCATAATGCTCTGCACGTTTGGCGATATACGTGCCACAGTTGTGATGCATCTCAAATTAATCACTGCCGCTCTGCATGCGAGCGGCGTGATGCACTTTTTCTACATTTTTATAGATAACCGTCATTGGGAGCTGTGTTCCGACTTCTCCATTGTGTTGTTGGTTTTCTCTCTTGTGGAAGGTATTTAGGAGAACAAGCTGAGGATGCTTAGGAAACCTTACATTCGATTCTTTCTCCTGATTGTAAACTACCTCTACTGTGAATACAATCTCAAGTGTGTATCCCGTGAATCGCGACCCTTTTATTGTATTTCAGCTTTCATTTGTGCCCCAATTTCAGCTTCTATTTTCTATTTGTCGCATCTTCTAGCTTCTATTTGTCGCATCTGTCATTTTTTTGGTATTTTTGTAATCCCTCAAATCCACATTTAAAATTAAAAACACGGCTGATTAGTTATTGTCCAATTCATTTTAGATTTGCAACCACACTTTGTTTTCCTTTTAATTTTTCAGAGTTAGCCGTTCAGCTCCTTTCCTGGTTTAAATGCCCGGTTTATGAGATAAAACCGTGACTCATAGACTTTGAGATCCTGATGATTCATTCTGCTTTTTGACACCCTAGGAATCATTTTTCTATATTTCTCTCAAAATTATGCAGCTTTAGAAACTCGATTCTCATATGGACTTCCTCGTAAAAGGAAACTCCTTAGCCATGTTTTTTAATTCAATGCTTCCTGCATCCTGCGAATTGCAGAAGGGGGGGGGGGCTATTTAAGCGCAAGCTCAAACAGTTTTTCACGTTCTAGTTTGAAACCAAAAGCGCAAGGATTCGAAGCTCAGCTTAGAAAAAAGGGGGTGCCGCTATGACGTATCACGGCAAACATAAACAATAAACATCTCTGGCAAAGACGGGTAAAAACATTGTGGAAAAACGATGTATAACCTTTTACGGAGGAAAAGAACTAATAATCGTGCCACCGTAAACAACGCAGAAACAACGTAACAAAAAAGCACCTATTCAGTAGTTTTAGTATCAGGGCGAGATGTAGTGGACTCCTTTAGGCATCTTTTTCTGATTCTGTAAAGAATGAAAATATCACGAAGTGCACAAGTCCTGCAAGAAAAAGAAATATAATACTTCCTGTTCCAGGCGATATTTCCTTAAAACTCATAACAGAGAATTTCATCAATTGCGCTCAAGTAGTGTTGCTATGAACTTTCTTTGTTGTGTGTCCAAAGGAAATGTTCAATGCGGCCTGGAGACAGGAAGTATTATATTTCTTTTCGTTGCCGATCTCGTGCATTTGCAGATATTCTAGTGCTCTGTCGAATCAGAAAAAGATGCCCATAACGCAATCCACTAAACGCTTACTAAAAATATCAACTGCTTCCTGGAATGTCCACGGCGAGTTATTTTGGTGGCGCGATTTCTTACTTTTTCCCTATGTAAAAAGTTATGCACCATTTTTTGAGCAATGTTTTTTCATACTATTAGCAGACATGTTTATGTGGTGTATAACGTCACCTCTTGTTTACAGAGAGTCACTCGGCGTGCTACACCTTTTCCGTGAGCTGGGGTTTGACTCCTTGCCCTTTGGTTTCTCGTTGAAACAAGTGGAAAGCTATTTGAGTTTGCGCTTAGGCCTGTAGCGGAAGGCCGCCAGAAGATACGATTTGTAAATACGCTGCCAAATCCTCTGTCGAGGGCGCTATCCTTCTCGACAGCTTAGGGATAATGACCGCGATCTGCCAATCGGTAATCGGACGCAAGCGCTTGTTTCCTTTCAGAGCGATGATTATCACGCGTCGCTTCCCCGCATGTCAGCGATTTCGTAATATCTTCTGCGCGTATATTGTTATAGCGTTCCACACCTCTCGGATTGCACAACCCTAACTAACACTAGCACTCGCCACATCAGCTGAGAGAGCCGGGTTCCTTGTGGGGTTTTTTTCGTCGAGTTTGCGGTAACAGCGGTCGCCACATCAGCTGAGAGAGCCGTTCTCGAAGAGGTCCCCTCTCGACTTCCCTGAGTGCAGTACGCGGGCGGTGGTTGATTGCATGTTCGGATATGTTCGTGACTTTATAAAAGATATATCTGAACTACTAACAAAGCTAAAAATACAGAGCCTTTGCAAGAAACTCCGATTCGTCGCGCACAAAAACGAAAGTGTCGTTGAAAAGAGTTGTAAGATCATGGTTGGCGCGTCTTAGACGACTGTAATCTAATCTGCGATAAGTACTCTTATTGCACCGGCATGTCTACTTCATCGTCCAGTCGTTTTCGGAAGTGTCCTGCATTTGCAGACAGACACTTGGAGTCTATTTAATCGCGGCAGATAGTGCTATTCAAGGGACCATAATCGCTGGAGACTATAATCTATGACGCAAATGCGCGACGCACGCACTGTACATCCAAAAACCAGCTTTTTACAGCTTTAAGACATCTACATCGCGTCTCCAACCATGGAGGACAACTGCGATGGCACTAAGCAGCCGACCTTGTCGGGCGCACAGCGAACACTGCACAAAGATACGCAAGTGTCCGCGTGGCTCTGTGATAACTACGCGGTGAGACCTGTTTACAGTTTTAGCGATAACCAATATTCCTCTGCAGAGCGAGATCTGCCGAGCCGACGCGTCCTTTCTCGCTGACGAGCGTGTGAGGAAGTTGCGCTTTGGAAAGATTTCGGAACGGTCTTCTCCGACCTCTCCAGGTTTGACGCAAACATAGACTGAAAAACAAGCTGCGCTTGCAGAAAGCAGCGATGAATCGGAAGAGGCCGAGCCGAAGGCGTTGGATGGCGGATACGGATGGGTTATCGTGTTCGTCTCCTTCATGATCCACTTCATCTGCGACGGACTCTCCTTCTCGTTCGGAATCATGTTCCCTGAAATTCAGCAGTACTACAAGGCATCAAAGTTCACTTCCGGAATCGCGGCCTCCTTGTTCCTGGCCATTCCCCTTCTGGGAGGACCGTTTGCCGCGGCACTCACCGACATCTACGACTGCCGGTTGGTTGTCTTCGACAGGAACTGTTTTACCAAACATACCGTATTCAGCGCTATGACCATCGTTGGAGGAGTGATCGCGGCATTTGGAGTTTTTATGTCGTACTTTGCGGATAACGTGGGCGCGTTCATACTTACCTTCAGTCTTATAGCGGGATTGGGTCTCTGCTTTTGCTACAACACTGCCATTGTCATCGTCACGTATTATTTTGAGAAAAGAAGAGCGTTGGCCACGGGCATTGCCGTTTGTGGATCAGGTGCCGGAACCTTTGCTTTCGCTCCGCTTGTGGAACTGGTGAGTAGCCGCAAGTTGAAAGGTGTCTATCAGGCTTCTTCAGCTGATCAAAAACTTCGGATGGCGGAGCTCGATTTTGGTCTTCGGCGGGATACTGACCATGCTGGTCGCCTGTGGGTTTGTGATGAAGGACGTTGAATGGCCCCAGGACACGATCGAGTACAAGCGTCGCAAGTTCATCAGGAAAATGGAAAGACAGAAGGAAAAGGAGCGAATGCTGAATGCCAACGATTACGGAAGTCCACAGGATTTTGTACAGTAATCCATGAAGCAGACATTCTAAGTGAAACGTTTAGAGCGATCTACGGATGGCTGTCTCTCTTCCCGATGTCTCCACACATGCTTGGGGAAATTTGCGGAAAGTCGAACCTTCGTCGAGTGTGGAGTACATGAAGAACGCTGTGAACGAGTTAGAGGACAACGTCCCTAGGTCGAAGAGTGTCGCCGTTTTCACTCGTGAACTGAAACAGGGCAAAAGAATTTTTCGCGAACTTCCTTCAGTACACCAAAGCTACCTGGACCTGCAGGTTTTGTCGCTTTTGCTTTAGTAAGATTATGAGAAACGAGTACTTTAGCAAACCCTCGCTGAATCAAACCGACGCCGGTTGATATCCAACACCAGTCATTCGCTGGACGCTCTGGAGTTCATCACCATCCCGGGGAAAACGCTCCGATCAGACGGTAGTGCTGCGGGGTGCTCTTCCGAGGACTCAAATTATTCGAACGATGGGGAATCGGAATCCAGCACGGAGGAGGACGATGACCGTCCAAGTGCAAATCTCATCACAAAGTCAGCGTCTAACTACGCTGTAAGATCCGACCGAGCGACTGAGACTAATGAAGATAATTTTACAGCACACCGTCGTTTCGGGCAAAACATTGATTGCTCCGGCCGATAATGTGCAGGATGAACCTGCGGCCCCAACCACCTGTGTACCTCATGGCACTCATGGAATCACTCGTCTGTCGTCCATCATGGGTGGACCCATCGGAACGACTCACGGCCGCGTACCCCCTTCAAATATTATGCTGGCAACGAGGCACTCTATCTTCGGACATGGTATGGAAAAAGCGCCTTCGGCTCCGGCCCTTTGCGTGAGGCGTAGACGCCATCCTGGAGTTCTGCAGCTTAAAAAAGTAGGAATCGTTCTTAAACGTTAAAGAATTTGAAAAGCGCAATTTCAGGTCACTGACGGGACCAGAGAAACTCTGAAAACGAACTGGAAGCTTTTCATAGTTCCCATGTTCCAGGTCTTTCTGTTGAGTGTTTTTATCCTCTACATGTTTTTCGACATCCCCTACGTTAACTTCCCCGAATACGCGGTGGCCCATCTCAACGTGACGGAGCAGGAAAGTTCCTATCTCGTTTCGGGAATTGGCTTTTTCAACACGATCAGCATGCTGCTGTGTGGGTTCATCGCCGACTGGAAGCACACTCGAGATGTAGGTGTTAGTCACGGTTAGCCACTTAACAAATTGACTTTAGTACATGTTGCCGCTTTATGGAATATGCATCACTCTGGCGGGTGTTTGCGTGTTCATCACGCCGCATATCACGTCCTTCTTTGGAATGATGGTAGTTTGCAATGCCTATGGATTTTTCATCAGCGCCAACTACGTGCTTGCCTCAGTGATTACCTTAGAGCTCCTTTGCCTGCATGGATTTCAAGGCGGCTACGGTTTGCTTTCCTTTGCCGAAGGGCTGGGTAATGTGCTTGGTCCGGCTTTAGTTGGTTAGCAAGGCTCACCTTTTTGCACAAAGCCCCTATTCTGTTTTAGGATACGTCCACGATTTCACCGGTTCCTACATCTTCATTTTCTACTTTGCGGGCTGCGGAATTGTTATCTCTGGGTTGATAGTTGTGTTCATCGAGGTGTACAGACGGTACAACCCTGACGAAATGGATGACAACGATGATCGCGAAACTGTGTAAATCTTACCCGACATCCAAAGAAGATGCTTTAGCCTTTATCTGCATTTGTCAAACTCCGACAGTATTTCTATGCATTTGTACTATGTTTTGAATTTTGTTCATTTTCTTCACAATGTTTCAGTTGTGATTCTTTGCTCGTTGTGTGTTCTCCTGTTATGGGTTTCCTCAGCAATATTCTTAGCCCCCTTCTTTCCCCCTTTTTGTTCTTTGATCTGCACCGTAGCTCACAAAACTGTTATATTGTCGCGATACCGGTCCCATTGTTCCACACTTACTGGCCATTACTCCCTGTGCTCAAGACAAACTCCGTAGAACGTTAGTTTTACGAGCTTTCCTCTTCCACCTGTGGGCTTTAATAGTAATTCCTAGAATTCTTGTGTTCTAGTGTCAGTAGTAAAGAAAGAAGTCAATAAAATTTATCACACTCTGGACAATCAGTTGAAGAGAAGATGGTTGTAGTACTTTGAGCAGTGTATAATTCCTGTCCGGCACATCTCGGTTGTCCTGAAATGACACAGTCATACCTTTACTCTGAGTTTAACACCACATACCTGACTACAGACATACGGTCAGCACGTTCAAAGTTCGAACGAACAAGCTCGTAGTATTGACCGTCACTTAGCACCATTGAGTGCAGCTTCAGGCACTTCATTCTGAGGACATCGATGAATTTACTCGATTTGTCGGAGAAGCGAAGAGTTTCATCGTCCCAGCGGATTTCCAGTCGACTTAAGCGAGGGCAGTTCTGTGCGATGCAGTCCACAAACTGGTCGATGTGAATTTTCGCGTTCACTTTGGGGCAGCAATCTTCGGCGACACCCATGACGAGTACCCTAAGTACGAATATGGAAGTGACGTCACAAGTGTACGTTACTTGATGTTCCTCAGTTTGGGGATCATGTTCATCCAGAAGTACTCGAGAAGCTTATGGTGGCCGCCGAGGTTCAAAGCGTGCAATTGATGTCCATGTCGAGTCACAAGCTCCGTCAGGACGGTTTCATTGAGGGAGTCACAAGTGTCCAAATTCAGGAACTGAATGTTGTTCATGGCTCCGGATTGCATCCACGTCTCCAAAACCTAACAATTGCGAAATTTCTTTTGTGTTTAAGGGTGAAAGCATCCTACCTGGTCGGTAAAGTGCTCGAGCCAGGAGGCATCCAGCCAGACCAGATGAGGAAGCCCCGTGAGAAGATATATCAGTGTTTCCGAGTTTAGATCTGTGCCTCGGATGTCCACTTCTTCTAGCCGAGTTTTTGCCCAGTCGATCGAGTGAATGAAGTCATTGTTGAGATCTGGAAATGTTCCGAAATTTAGTTATGTCGGCGATGGGAAACGCTACTTGTGTAAGCGAGGAAGAGACTCCGCAGTTTTTTGCAGCGTTGCAGGGCAAGCTGCAGCGAGGACCCGGTCACTTTGGTGCAGTAATTAACGCACAAACACTCTAGATGAGCACAGTTCGAAGAGAGCTGATCGACGTTCTCGTCCGTGATGAAGGGGACCTAATGAAAATTGTCAAATTGAATAATCCGGCAAATCTTAGCCTACCCCCCAGAGATTGACGACCCGTAAATTTGGAAGATATTGCTTCAACTTGTTCACGTTAACGGTTTCGAACACTTCCTCCTCTTCATCTTCGACTTTTTCATAGGTTCCTGAGGTGTTCAAAGATGAAGCGGCGTAGGCAATAACTCAAACTCACCAATAATATGCAGAATTTCGACTGACGATATGAAGGTATAAACTTTCCTTAGGAATCCCTCAAGGAAAATGTTTTCCCCTAAGCAAAGAGTGAGACCCCTTAGTCGGCTAGGAAAACACTGCAGATCCGTAAAGTCGTGCAGCTGCATAGCTGTCGAGAAATCGAGAGTGAGGTGTTCTAGGCGAGGGCAGCGTCCGGCCAGTTCGTGGAGAATGTTGGGGGTGATGAGATCTGTGGCGAGTTCAGTCACCCTGAGTTCCGTGAACCTAGTTCCAATTAGGTGGATAAAGTAGTCCAGATTTGTCACCTGAACGTGGCTACATTTTCCACCAAAAATTTGTATTCTTACCTGGATACCACCATGATTGGCACGGAAAGACACAAACTGCCACAGTGCCGGTCCAAACGTCAGCTCCCTCCATCTCCTACAAACTCTACCGGCGGCTATTGTTTGGTAAGGGGAGAGATAGCTGAAGATCTGCTGGAGAACCTTGTCCGGTAACTTCTCAATCGTCTAGAACAAAAATATTCTGCTCATCCTGACCAATCGTTGGGGTGAGTAAAGGTGGACGGCTGTTAGGAAAGTTAGAAATGAAGTCACTTTGGCCGTGAGAAGCACTGGCGTGGCAGAGGCTGAGTCGTCGTCGTCTTCCAGGTGCAGCATGGAGTCCTCGTTCTCGTGGTGCATCGTCACACGACGGGTCATATCGTAAATGGCGGCCATGGTCGCTGCCGCCTAGAGGATCTGTTTTTCGCTACTGTGTGAACGAAACTCTCTAAAGACAGATCGCTGCCGGCAACGGCTCATCCAGTGCGCTCCCCTCGAGGCACACAACCACCCACGATCGTAAATACCACAACGAACAGAGCGTATGTGGTGGTGATCAATACGCGTAGCTCAAGTAATATCAAACTGGGCCGAGAATCAGCAGGAAATCTGTTGATATCGCTTGGATGAAACGTGCACTAAAGTTTTGTGAGTGAAGCGGCGATTATGCAGGTCAGCGCTGATCTCCGCAAGCAGCTGTGTGTCGCTTAGCTGCTCGAGTTGTTCGTTAGTGAGGCAGGGATGAGAAGGGATTTTAAACTGAGGCAAAGCGTCGAGCAAGAAGTTATGAACATTGATTGTGCCGTTGTGATCAGAATGAGGTGGACGGGCTGGCAATCAAGCAAAACGATCGCTTACCGGCATGCGCGCGATGATCAGGGCCAGGTTGATCTTGCCCAGGGCCCTCATCTTGCTGAGGATTCGCGACTTCTTCTTCTTCCATTCTTCAGAGTCCTTGAGCTGACCCTTCTTCTTCTGCGTCCAGGTAACGCTGGAATCTTCCGAATTGCGAGAAGCCTAAACAGAATAGAGTACTGTAAAGACGTGCGAGGACATCGAAACAACTTTGTGAAGTCGTGTTTTGAACACTTCGAGCATTGTCCCTTTTTAGCCTTAGACTCTCAGCAAGGGAACAACAGTTTCAATTGACCACCCCAGGTGATTCATGAATTAGACGATCTGGAACACATTGTACACAGTCATAACCACGTGAGTTGAAGACATATACAAGAATCGTTGGAATATCGAAGCGATCACAATTAACACAAAGGCAACACTTTCAACCCAAAGGCCACTCAAGCCAGCGGAGTGACGGCTTGCTGTTGCTCGACAAAAAGAGAACAACGCAACGGCATCGGAATCAATCATCCGGAATCAGAGACGCTGACCAGCGGGCATAAATATACCGTTAACACTTGGATGTTTTTGTGTTGGCGAGGGCAGATCTTAGTGGACGACGCTAGCCGCAGACAGGGAGGAAAGGTCGCCTGCAGCGATGGGCAGCCGGCGGTGTGTTGTCCTTCATTCGGCAATTGCATAACACAACTGACACCGCTTCCTGCGCCGAAATTCACCCCTTTTCGACTTTCCAACCTCACTGTTGGCTTTCTGTTGCAATGCAAACCAGATGTTCAGTGTTTGTAGACGAGGTTTCCCCACTCTCGTGCGGTTTGTATTTGATAGTAAATTGATTTGCTCCAAAAACTTGCTACTTTTTTATACTAGCACCGTATTCTATATCTGTTTATCTTTGTTTTTAATAAAAATAGGCTTTTCCAAAAATCCGTTCATTACAATCCTTTTTAAAGCGAAAAAATAAACGGTAATCACAGTTTCAGCATATTTCTGGTGAAAGGCGGATTCTAATGCGACAAAAATCTGAAGGAAAGTCCCCCTTTCAGCGGAAGGAACAAATCCAATAGCGGGAGAACTGCTGGATTTTACAATGGACGCGTACAGATAAATCGAAAGACGTCGCCGAACTTAACTCAACGTTAGACCGGCGGAAGCACCTCCCTCGCGAATGGCGGCCACTGATTTCCTTTGAATCATTCTGTACAAACACTTACACAACTGTTACCGCACTCCTTTGAGAAATTGACTGTCCTCTTCAAAAATAATATTTGCTTCAGACAAACCCTTATTTTAGATTAAAATGCGAAAAGATGGGTCTGTGGAGAGACTAGGGAGGAACTGTTATAGTAGCTCAAAGTTCTTACAATTGAGTGTTCGGGGATGCAGTCGCTGAAGTGATTCCGCCCTGCTAGGGTTCGTTTCTTGCGCAGAAGCACGATTGGAGAGTTCAGATCGGACGCTGGCCGATTCTCCGGTGGAATCAGGAGGCGGAAGTCGGTGTGGAGGTGGTGACGATCCGTACTGTTAGCCCTTACCAAGCCGCCTTGAACCATCCTCTTTCGCAACAACGATGTCTGCGGCACTTCTAAACTTTGCGTGTGGTGAGACGTTATACCTCACCCATACCTACCATAACTATTAAGTTGCATGAGGCGCTAATAGCAAAGACACCGCGAAGACAGGCGATGGTTTCGCTGAGATTGGCCCACCGATATCCACTTATCGCACAACCGGTCCCACAGCCTCTCATTGACTGTTCACGTGGGTCGACAGCTTTCCACACTGAAAGTGCACCGATGACAGCGGCCTCCGTGTGTTGTGTTTGTTTTGTTTCAATGCAACTTTGTGGATATATCCCCTTGCGCGGACGATGCTTTCATATGCGCGTATCGCCTCCGACACGCATAACTACCGTATGTGTGTCACATTAGGCGCATTAGCTGGCGCTAAACGGCAAAGGCGTCTTCGCTTCAACGTTACAGATGACGAAAAGCCATTGGACGAGATTGCCAACTTTGCTCATTGGGGTATATTTTGAGGAACATGTCCCGCATGATGACTGCTCTGGGATCAATATTCGTCTATGAGAAAACGAAGCGAAATGTAGTCCTAAAGTCGAAGGGTGTGGCTGCAGAGTTCCTTGTCTGTCGCGTGTTCATTCTATTAAAGCGAGGCCATTTACATTTCGCTTATAACATCCAGACGCCGCAATCTCGTCGCGTACTTCTATATCTAACCGGCGGCGACGTGAGCGAACTTTGGAGACAATTATGTGAAGAGAGCAAGTCCTTTAAATAATTCACCCTTCGAGCAGTCGACCTAATTTAGAAAAGGACCCTTTATCAAAGTATGCACAAGTGCAGATAACAATTACCAGAGTTGATCGATGTCAATGGAAACCCAAATCACAGATAACAAGTTATTAGCGGTATAACAGTGAGTCGAGATCGAAGGTCTTGGTCAAACGTAGAAGATTATGTCGTCGTGAGCGATCGGAGCCGTCGTCTTCGGGTTCGGATGCGTTTCCACGACGGCGTGGTTGCTCTCGCAGATGGTCTTCACAGAGTCGTTTTCCTTCAGCGAGCAGCTTCGACTGTCCATAATGCTGGACGGAGGGGTGATCAGAGTGTCATTGTAGCCCATGATGAACTCTTGGACTGCGCACACCATTCTGTTTACCGTCTTTAGACTGGTCGTCAGGCAGCTGCTTTGCGTTGTCGGCATAATGTAGCTACAGTATAAAGGCCGTCAGCTTTTCGTCGAAAAGGGATACCGTACCTTGTAGTGGAAATCTTATGACGATTTCGCATGTAATATCCGTTGGGAGCAAGGGTGCACGAAGACGAGTTGTCCCTTTCGTTTATGTTCTGATGCGAGTTACGGACGGTCTCGCAAACGAATCCGTTTTTGAGCTCGTGGATGAGGAAACTTGAGAACTTGTTTGCGACCAGGAGCTGCTCGTTGTGCAACTTTGTGCCCGCGTTTGCACATTGCGCTTTTGTCGAGTTTACAACGCAGTCACAATTGTTCATCATCTGCCGTACGAGGTATCGCTTTATCAGGAACCAGTCCTGGCTGTTCATCTTCACCTGAACGAACAAAGGTTATCTAGACGCCGGACTCGTCTGCTCACTCACTTTTTCCATAAAGTGAATCATGCCCACATTGCGCAGCTCCGCTCTAATCTGGACAAAGTCTTCACGAGTCATGTTGGGCTTCTTCATCGTTGTCATAATCGTGTCAATAAAGTGACCAATCCGGGAGCCGACGAAGCGGAAGCGCTCATGAACGACCAACTGCTCCTTGCTGCAAAGAAAGACGCTTTTCATGCGCTAGTCCAAGCACCCTTACGTTATGTCAGTGGGGTCGGCAATGTACGGTATGAGACTCTTGATCAACAGAGAGTTGTTTTCTATGAGCGTGAGGAGTAGCTCGGTACCCATTGAGGGCACGTCGATGAGCGACCACATTGAAGTAAGCCGCTTCTTCTCGTGGCTGTTGAATATTTGGTAATCGGGAATACAATCGCGGGAGAGCATGGAACGCGACTGGTACTGCAACGGGAAGGTAAACAAAGTCTGCAAATGCACCCTCCTCACCTTGAAAAATATGATGCAATTAGTACTGCTGTGCAGGACAATGAGCATGAGACCGATCTCCTTGCACGTTTCGAGAGCTTCGTCGCTAATCATCTCCACTGAAGTGAGCCGGAAGAAGACGACGACGACCTGCATACAGTTGCAGATGACGAACTTTCCATTGAGGAGGGTTAAGAAAAGGGGCGATTTGAAGCTGTCGGGTTTTCCCCGACGGAGTGAAGTGTCAAATCCCGGTTGGAGTCGTCCTGTGTGCTTGTTTTTGACTTTTGTCATCCTTGTTTAGAATACCTGCGAACCGAGTCTTTGATGACATCCATTCGACTATGTGATCGGCAAACGAGGTTTTTCTGGCATAACAACTATCCATGGAGCGAGTGAGGCGCTTGTGGCGATATTGCAGAATTCGAAAGGTTAGGAAAATTGAGATGATTGGAGGCACTGGACAAGTAAACAGAAGATCGGGAAGAACACGTGCGAGACCGACGTAAAGCCACTGTTGAAGAGGATTAAGCGAGAGAAAAACTCTACCCGTGTTTATCTTAAAAAACTTTCTCTTCTTGCATCAAGTATGTCAGCGCTACCTGGACACAATCGGACATGTATAGTTCGACGAGGGAACGAGGCAAGTTTACGGCGACGGCTCCTGTGGCGATGAGAAAACAAATCCACTTAATTGAGTTCTTCTTTCGAGTCCTTTCTTTGAAAGGCCGTGACACCGCCAGATACCTAGAACCCAGAGATGTATCCCTGCTTCCCAATTAGTGACTGCGTCTGCGGTCCCCTGCCCATCGGTGCGTGGTTCATCGTGTACCTTTCAGCTGTTATTGCCGTCAGAAGCCAAGTGCTCGCCGTGATGTAGATGTCGTTCACCGGCGTGAATCCAACGGTAATTAGGAGCTCTGATGACGACCACAATTGAAAGGGTTTTGTCCAGAACGTCACAATAAGCTTGTAGCTTATAATTGTGAGCAGCACGGCGATGTCCCAGATGCACAGCGCCTATAATTGGGCCGAGCTGCTTGTCAGGTTGTGGGGAAAACTTTGATTAGCCAAGGGTCATTATCTATCTGCGTCACGAGCTAGTGAGCACGCAGAATCGCCCGCAGCCATTGTCAACAAATATTTACCTGCGCGTAGCGATTCAACCGGTGCCGCTTGGCTCTGGTGGTGAGCAGCAGTGTGTGTAGATTCACGACAAGACCACTTAAGGCGAACACCACGAGCAGGACGGAATACCATTGCGAAACGACGGAAACGCTCGGAGCACAGAACGCTTCGATTAGGTTCGAACTCATGCTACTGGGGTTGTCTCTCTTTTGGCCGTCGACGTAGATTGAGCAAAGTGGGTTGTCTGAAGTGTGAGGGACGAGATAAGGGTTTTCCGATTATTAAACGATTCCGTGCAAAACGACAAAATGTTGAAGAGCGCGAGCACGGCAAGTTTAAAAAAGCGCGGTAGGAGCATTAAATATGGCGACTGAGCCGCTACTAATTGAGTGTGTGAGTGTGTCGTCGCTTGATGGCGGGGGACAGGAAGGAGGAAAAGGAAGAAATTCTCGGAGCAGTGATCAGAAGCATTTCCGAAGAGAAAAACCTGCAAAGAATGTTCGTTGGTGTCGTACAGTAGGCCGAACGGAGTCGCTTTAGTGCCGTTCACGTTGGAACGTCAAATTTAGATTTACTCCTCTCAGAAGGACGTCCTTTTTCCAGTCTGTTTTTTTGTCTGGTCAGCGCGTCGTAGGTCCGCAAGGAAATCGAACACCGGTTAGCCGTCTGGAAACAGAAGAAAACCAATCAAGAAAAAATACGAACCTTAAATCTCATAGTCTCTCTTGCACTCTTAGGATAAACGAGATCTTAAATTGGCTGTCTGGCAGCAAGTTGCAAGTAGAACGAGCGATATAAACATTAAGTGGGTCACAATGGGGGAGGAGAAAAATTATGCCGGGTATAACGACTTTTTAGAGGTCTCTGAAGTCAGCTGTTGCAAAATCCCGACCGTGTGCGTTGCGTGCACGATCACTTAATAATTGAACGGGTCCAGAGAATGATCGGTTCCGCATCCAGGATGACATCCAGTGGAGACATTCACGCCACGGACTAGCGTCCACTTATTAGAAGTGCGCCTGATGAACTCTGAACAAACAGCGGGTACATAGCACGGAGGTTATTGAATAAATTTACGTAACGCCCCCTATCTATAAGGCCGGAGCATGGGCGGAAAGCAACATACAAAGGCAAGGAGAGGCGGCCTTACGAAAATGATCATTGATTAGATTCTGTTTTTGGGGGTTCTATGCGTCTTGGCCACATGCATTATTAGACGAGAAAATATCAGTTGCAACGCAAGCGTCCAACTTAAGGGGTGTCTTCTTGTCCAAGGGCACTTGGATCGGAGGGCGAAATTGCTTGGAGCAAGGAGCATGCGGGAAAGGAAGAAAAGGGCGGGCCTTAGACCTTGAACACTGCAAGCTTCAGGTTGGTCTTGATTTAATGACGCTCCAAAAGGCGGCGCTTCAGCGTTTGCCGTCTTTGCTGCTGTCTGCAGACAAGGCTACTCACTTGCACCACCACTCTGGCTAAATGTCCAACGCGGCTACCATGTCGAAAAGTACAAAACAAATTCCCAATTCGAACACCCTTTCGACCACCCTGACTTCATTTCCGGTCCTCACTGCGACGCCTTTTTATTAATTGCGCACGCTCGGTTCCAAATATAAAATATTAAATTTCGCGTGTTTCGACGTGCAGCAGCAAAGAACATCAGTTGCAGTGCGTCTAGTTTATGCAAACCAATCTGGGAATTTGATTGTGTGTGAGCATCAGAGGACAACCAGTCGGAGAACTTAATTCCGCAGAGCTATTGCTCTGAATCAAAAACTTGTTCCGCATCACGTTAACGTAGAGCTCAGCGCTTCCGGGACTGCGTCATTGTCCCCAAAAACACCAGGACAGCTTCCGTAGATGTCGCAATGAAAGTTATTTTAATGCCCTGAACAGGAATAACAACGACGCAAGGGCAGTGAATGTTCGTCTGGCGGCGATAAGTTAAGACGGCTAGTTGATGGAAAGGTTTTCTAGCAGCTCCTTGAAAGCCTCCACGAGGAGAGATACCCCGTTGTCGTCGACCTCGCGATTCATCACCATGCGCACTCGCTCATCATCGAAGTGCATCACCAGGATTCCGGCATTCTGAAAATAGCCTTCCGCCGTAGACGCGTTGGAGGAAACGAGCGGCGCGACTAACCTTTAAATGAGCCACGACGTCTTGGGGTGTGAGAACTCCTTTACAGCGCAGCAGCACCATGTTGCTAATCTCGTCTAATGGCGAATCTACACGCACGAACTCGGCCAATTTCTCGGGAATGACGGCGTTGAGGCCTTCAAGCAAAACATGGACAGAGAGGCTTTCAGCACTTACCTTTGGCAAGTTCTACCGCCCGGCGTTGATCCTCGCGGATAGTGGTTTCCGCAATGTCCAGGGCGTACATGGCAGCGGAAGCCAGCACTCCAGCTTGCCGCCAACCGCCTCCGAGCGCCTTTCTGATTCTACGAGCCCTGAACAATGCCTTTGTTTTCGTTGGATACGGTAGGTGCCTACCTTCGGATGAAATCCTTCGATCCGACAATAATGGATCCCACAGGAGCGCCGAGTCCCTGCCATAGCGTGTGCATGAGTCCAAGAAATCAAACATCTCGCGTACCTTCGAGAAGCACATCTGGACGGTGTCAAACGGCTCACACAGTTCAGCAATGGACAAGTTGAGCTTGATGGCCGCGTTGTACACCCTGGCGCCATCCAAATGCATCTTCAATTTATGCTCGTCGGCTATGGCGCGCACCTTACGCACAAGAGTGTGTAATCAGCTGGGAAAAGGCGTCCTACCTTCTTGATATAGTCGAGGGAAACTGCCTTGCCACCTGCGAAATTATGTGTGTTTTCGAGACAAATGAGCCTCGTCGTGGGCATATGGTCGTCTGTGTACCGAATAGCTTTGCGGATGTCTTCTAGCTTCAACGTGCCATCCGGCTGCACGTTGACAGTGGCTGCGGATAGGCCTCCGAACTGTGCGTAGTTACCTTGCTCCCAGCGGTGGATGTGAGACTGAACGCGAAGCGACTACGGTGGACCTATGTGCATCACGTACCTCTTTTCCGACAATAATCTCGTCGCCTCGTGTCGTGTTACCCAGAACGGCAATCAGATTTCCCATCGTGCCGGTGGCTACAAACAGCGCCGACTCCTTTCCGAACAATTCCGCGCACCGGTCCTCGAGCGCTAAACTTCGTAGTAGTAGAGCTCGATTTCAGGGTCTTAGTTTTTATAATCCTTGGAAAGACCACAATTACTAGAAGGTGGGTTTCAAAAGCCGCATCGAAGATTTCCAAAATTTTTAAGACGATAACCCCAAAAAGTTCAAAATTTACCGTAATTTTTGTGGAAAATTTTCCAGGCTCAGAAACAGTTCCGGGTAGCATTCCTTGAAGGATTTGTTCGTAACAGAAAAGACGATGTTGAAAACATCACCTCCAGTCGCGACTTCAAAAGTTTTGAAACCCCAAAATTCATACTCGTGGCCCTTGCATCTGTGTACGCGAACCGACTTACCATTGATCGTAGGGTCCTCGCCGTAGACGTCATCGCCAACGACGGCTTTTGCCATTATCTCCCTCATCTGGGCGCATGGTCTGGAAAAACAAGCAGGATTACGGTAAGGAGTTAGGGGGAGGGAGGCGGGGTGTGCATATGTAATTTACCTAGTAACCGTGTCGGAACGCAAGTCGGCAAACACCTTCTTTCGATCACCGTTCTTGGCCGAACTGGTGTACATTTTGTTGCGTACGTCCAACTGTGGAGTGTCGACGGCCTTCCTAGTGACCGCGTAGACGCCTGAAGCTCGTGACGAGTGATATCCGAGCCTACGGACGAGGACGAGGACGGTCGACAGCGACAGCGTAACGATCCTCTGAAAGGAATACCGTTTTGTGTGTCCTTTTAGCGTGGTGGAGATACGCAATCAAAGATCATCAGACGACGTCTCCGTCGGCTGATAGACGAGTGGCGCAAGCGCAAGCGGAAGCGCCGGTGATTTCGGTGGTGTACAACGTAGCAGCTGCAGGCGGTGGTGACAATGCACTCTAATCGGTCTGCCCTCTTCCATTCGGCATTGGTTAGTCCGCATCTTTGACCAATTCCTTGAACCTTTCACGGAAAAGTGTGACCTTTCCACAAAGATCCTACGTTCGGTTATCGGGTCGGATCAGTTTTGTGCTGAAAGCGCGATGGCAAAATAGCGACGATGCACGCCGCGGAGCACTTTGCAAGTGAAGGGCACTAAAAACCAAAAGAGCGCCGCCGCGAACGGCCGATCGTCTTTCATCAAACCGTGTGCTCAGATAAGAACGGTTGAAAGCTGGCGGGAAAATTGAGAGTTAGTGGAGGCTCCTGACTGGAGCCTATATGAGTAGTGGTAGCTTGGATCAGTAGAACCTTATGCTTAGGGTTTGAAGGGGGACTATTTTACCGACAGTAAACATTTTTGTGCATATCCTAAGTAAATTGTCATGAAGAGCGTAGAAAAAGTTTATGACCAGATTGACATAAAGGCTATCGGCCATATTGTGTGAAATGGACTGGTAAGGGAGTATATCGCTTATCAGTCGCACAAAAAGAAATCTTAGTCATATGTTCGACATTTTAGACCATATGGTTTTGAGTGGAATGCGTAAAGCTTCTAACCGAGTCAGCTGGAAGCGCTTCGTAAAGACTTTCCTCACGATCTGTCCAATAAAGAGAGTTGGTGAGCGTTGTCGTATGTTTTTGACAACTGTGGTATGAGAGTGATAAAAATCAAAAAGCGAAACTCATCGTAGCGGAGAAAACCAGGTTCACGACAGTAGGACTGGCATCACAACCGTCTTATCTAAAACTATACAGGGTGTGTTAGGAAAAACTCTATTTAGAACGCATATAGTTCAACACAAAGATAAGGTTCAGCTCATGCCAACTCGGATTTTTTTTACTAAACTTGTGGATCACCTATTTTGGATTATAGAAAAATTGGCCTTTTTGGATTACCGCCACATTGGCAAAGGCTCACAAAAGTCAAACAGCCAGCGCTAAATAAAGCTAACAAAACGGTTATAAAACGCTTAAATGCATCTTCTAGCGAAATTAGCATTTACGCTACTCCGCAAAGCTAGTATTAACCTTCACTGTCATCAATTAGCCATTTAACGTGTGCTCACAAATGTACGGCCTTATTTGCAAATCCTTCAGAAAATGGTCTTTCATGGGTGTACGACCGTAGTGGCGGTAATTAGGCATGTCCGTTTATTGAACTTGAAACCTTGGCTGGACTTTAAGGGTATGACACAATGTGATATACATATGAGTGTAATATGATTCACGTAACATGATTTATCCGCTGTCGCTCGTCACGGCCGCTGACTGAGTCCAATGGGTTTCCCTCTTGAGTGTCAGAGATATGTGAATACCCCAAACAAAAAGTAGTGAAGAGAGTCATCCGTAGACCTGATCTTTGAGTGAAGAACAACAAGTGGAAAGCGTAGACTGGAGTTGGCCGAATTTGGTCAGACCGCCGAGTGACAGCAATGCCTGTTTTGCGCACTTAGACGGCAAATGCGAAAAATGAAGACCTGATAAGCAAAGCGGCGCCCATGGTCACAGAGTACGGTAGCTTTCTCCCGTGGCATGTTCACAGTATCTCTTGGCTAAAAATTCGTCACCTAGTGATTCTCCTAATGAACAACGGCTTTCCCATGTGGACGCGTTGTTTTTTTATAATATCACTCCGTGAATGAAGGCAATTTGTAGGCTCTCTTTAGCCCGGCGCCGATTATGGTATTATTTTGTATCTTCGCGACGGCCAATCGTATGGCGCAGATCTGCTCAGGTTGTACGGAACATACGGTAGCGCTGCTCACGTAAATACCACCTGGCTTGTTGTTGTCGATTTAGCGAATTCGAGTTGGCTGTGGCGCTAAAAACAAGCCGTCTGAACTATGACATCCTGGCGCGCAAAGAGAACAATGACCACCGGTCACTGGTACCGTATGATAACGTGCGATAAAATAGCGCAGAAATCACTATCCAGGTTCTAAATAATATCTCCATTCTGAGAAGGCGAGTCAATAGGAGAAATGCGCTAATCCTTTGTTTATCGCACGCTACGGAGACTAGCCCGAGAAGAAAATTGCAAGAGCCAGGCCTCTAAGCATTTGCAAAAGGGCTTGTTTTCGTAGCCGGGGCCAGAGGTGAACACGCGCGGTGATCAGCAACCAATGAGGAAAGAACCAATGTCAAGTTTTTCTTGTTCCGTTCGCGTTCGGATGAACAGCCGACAGCCGACGGAAGTTTGAATGGGTCAGGCGCCCGGGCATTGACGAAGACGAAAAATGCGAATTCCGAACGCTCCGTTCGCGGTTCTGTGAGCAACCGTCGTTGAGGGCAGCCGGTGGCGTTGGGTTGTGCTGTGAACGCAACAGATCGCATATGAAGAAGTCATTCTGATTAGAACGGAGCGAACACTCACAGAGCGTTTGACGGCCGAGAAGAGCCGTTCACACTTTTTGATTACCGTTCCGACATGGTGCAAGAGCGGCACACTTGCCTCGGCCTGCGTGTTGCCATTCTTGGAAGGAAACTCGCTTGGGATGTGACAACGCGAACGACTACTACGCTCTTGGCTCGCCCCCTGTGGTTTGGCAGCGACACGAAAAAATGCACCCTACCAGCCGCCACGCTGTCTATCTCTGCTAACGTTCGCCTGCTGTTTGCGATCTCCTCGAGCCATTCGAACGGGTGCTTTACTCCGTTTCACTATCGAGACTCTATCATGATGTCCGACTACTCCACCCTCTCGTTGTTCCATTCTTCCTGTCTTCAGTGTTTTGTGTTTTGTGCCCTGCACTACATTTTGCTCTTTTTGCCCGCCGAGACCATGTATCGCGATATTTCGATTAAGTTCGCCACTCCCTCGCGCCCTCATTGAGCTACGTTGGCATTTGTGCGCTTTCCGTGCGTGGACTCTGCACATACATAGTTCCTTTGCATATGCTACTTTGTTTTTCTTTGAATAGCGCGCGCAAGTTTGTTCGCTCTTTGCTCAGCCCCTCAAGCGGCTCCTTTAAAAGAGCTACCACGGGACGAAGTGTCTCGTGGCGGAAGTGGGGAACGTTTCTGCACGGATCCCTCGTAATTAAAGGTCGATTTCCACGAGGAAGATCTATTTTTAATGCGAATTCGTCGGCACTTCGATATGTTGCAGATGAAGAACACGCGAGGGCAATTGTGCGTTCGTCGCTTTCGCAATTCCCTCGGGGGCACAGAGCGGAAGGTCGTGCTTGAAGAGGAGATTGCAGCTTAGCTCTAATGAATGACGGATTTCCGTCTGCACCTTCTCGTCACCGTCGGCCATGTCCTACAAAGGGAATGTTTGGAACAAAGGGGAGTAGGCTATCACCAGGAGACTCACCGAGTGCAGCATGAATGGACTAGGGCTCATTTGGGACGCGTAGTCTTTTGAACGCTCGTTAGGGTTGTGTTCGCCCAGTTCCTTTGCCGTTCTTTCGATAGTAAAAGGGAGCGACGGCGCTTAAAAATCCATTTCGCAGAGGCAGAACGTGCTCAAGGGCGATTTTATGTATTCATTCACATGTCTCATGTTCAATAACCGAATGTCTCGGCACATTTGCAATTGACGGCAAAACGGACGCGTTGCATGCGGTCGGTGGAAACCTCGCCGGAACCTCGTGCTTAATTCAATACCATTACTTCGTCATGTTCGATGTTTTTAATTCATTAACGCTTTTGGAAAAAGTCCGTGGCTTCGGTTAAAGATCGTAGGTGCGCACTGCTCGCCAGCCATTATTTGATGTGCAATTTCCGCTTACACGAAAGCGGAGGAGTCAATTATGCTTTGACATTTACATGTCCTCGCCCCGCTTCTGAGTGTGCGTGTGCTGAAGTTACCCTGCGTGGTCGCTTCTGTCTGCGTGGTCACCGTTGGTGTCCTCTGCATACGTAAATGTGGAATCAGGGTGTCCCCAAGTGCGGCGGCGGAAGTGATTTGCGAATGTGAGACGAACTGGCGACCGTGGCCGCCGAAGAGGCGCATTCTCCCACACTCGGTGGATCCGATAATCGAATCTTTATCCATTAAAGCAAGTCGACTTGTTCTTTTAGGCGTGCATCTGCGCTTAAATTTGATATTCGTCCCCGGTTGTAAGCTTTTGTTCGCGGCGCGCACATGCAAAGCAGCCGCAGCTGCAGGGCAAAGGGCGAACCAGCTACCGTAGGTCTTCACATCGTGGATGCCAAGTTGAGTGCACCTGATGCGGCTAATCCCATGCCCATATTATCCGCTTTTTGTTAGTCCACGGAGCGCACGCACTCGATGACAAAGTGAGTGCGCGCTTGAAATGAAATTAGATCGCTTCTGCTGATGTCTGCCTTTCCGTGCAATTTTCGCCGTTCTTTGAGGGAGCACGTTTCTTTCGACTCTTAGCTGCCATTTTTATCTCTTTCCGACTTACTCCCAAATCATGCTTACTCAGGAGCTTTCTGCTAAACGGTGTTGCTTTTGCAACAGGCCTAGTACCCAGAACGTGTGTATGAATCGTCTTTCCTGTAATCTACCCTTCATTTTTGGAATTCGTGGCCGCTATTCACTGATTACACACGCTTCAGAACCGGTGACAGTTCTCAGAAGTGCCCTGCAAAAACAACGTCTCCTTTGTCGGTGATATTTTGAGCGGGAACGCAGGGTGACTACATGTTTTTGTAACCATGGGTAAATTTGTACGTCTTGACGTTGCCGACAACACTCGGCAACGTTCCGAATTCCAAAAGCCGTCTCGCGACATAGTCTCACGACAGCCCGGAATGTATGCACGTACTTCCGCATATCGCCTGATTCCATTATTTTTTGACTATGATGACCTCTTCAATTGTTGCCGACGGCGTGCCTGTATCAGGCTGACGTGATGGATGTGTCTTGCGCTACAAATAATCCGACATTGCTCGGATCTTTGTGACGAATGTCTCAATTTGCGGCCGGGACTCTTTTTTCCTCTGTTTCGCATATATATGCATGCTAGAATTTGAGCGGTTCATGAAGGGGCATAAGGGACATGGTGCCCGAAATGAAAAATGTGCGCTTGGACGGAGCAGCGGACATATGTGTGTTGAGATGAAACAAACGCGCTGCAAGTGCATCGGCCGAAAGCTGATCGCGCCGCTGCTGCTCCTTTTGAATGCGCCCTCTGGAAAGCGAAGTGACGTCCACGGGCCGATGCACGCAGCATGTGGTTCTGGGCGCATCTTCGCACTCCCGGAGCGCTTCTCGATTGCAGCGCCCCGTTCGTTCCTTGCGCGTCTTTCGCAGCGGCCTGAATGTTTAATGAAACAAAAAAGGTCTGCTCTCGAGGCGTGACATTCCATCGACTCGGGAGCTTCCATTCTGGCACACACACAGCAGCTAATGTCGCGCATGAAATGCAAGAACTGAAATGTTGCAGCAAAGATGAACAATCTGCAGCCTGATACCATCTCATGAGGGGGTACGTCATGATGCAACAGTGGCATTGGTGCAAAAAGGCGTCTTTGGCGCGAGCCGACCACTCCGATCTTTGACTACGTGTCTGCTTCGGTGTCTATTGTATTACAAGTGTAAACAGACAAGCTACTTTTACGTTCTTTGCAATTTCGCACTGCGCACTCGATCGCGCTAAATGCGACACCTCAGATGCGTGTTGTATTTGTAAGAAACAGGATGAAAGGTTTCAACGAATCGTGCTTGCTCTCCGAAGCTTTATGTTCCTTTCAAGCGGTCGCGTTAGTTCTCCCGTTTCCAATGGTGGTAAAACGATGCTCAGAGCAAAGAAACATTGGCGCAAGAGGAGGAAAACCACCCCTTCGTCACCCTAAACCGTCCCTCAGTCCATTTGCCCCTACGCTGCTCGACTAGCCTATAACTGTAAGTGATGGTTCACGGACCTACCCACCCACCTACCGTACCCTTATCAACGACGATGTTTCATTCCCGAATCATGTTTCTTTTATCAGTGAGCGGGGTGTGCCCGCAACCATAGAGCTCCTTTTCTCGGGTAATTACCGTACTCTCGTGTTGGGTTAAGGGTCTAATTTCCTGTAGTTTACAGCGCTTTATTGCCACGAGCGGCATCTCCCGTAAGATTAGTTGAAGAACGGACGTTCGACGTTCGGAACGTCGCCACATTCATTCGCCGTCAGCGCCCAATCGATGCGAAACAAAAAATGCATCAGTTCACAACACCGAAGCAACCACGAAACTGTTCAGAATCTGCGTTCCGACTGTCGCCCCTTTGCGCCGGTGTTTTGTGAAGCCCGTCGTCCCGTTCTCGAGGGCTCGTCGTCGGAGCGGGCTGTACGAGAGCAGACGCCGGGGAATCCAAGAGTGTCTGACTCTGCCAATAAGCCCCGATCCGACTCCAGCAAACTGCAAAGAGACAAACCGATCGAACGAGAACGCCAAGGGCAAACGGCGAGCGAGAGCGCGTGGGATAGAGAGCGATTAAGTTTATAAAAACGAAACGGCATTAACCGGCGGGAACAACTGCGCCCCTAGACGGAAGGCGAACCCTCCTCCACGGTGTCATCTGTCGCGTCCGAGTGACAAAAAAGGCACGGTTTACCGGTGTCTGTGTGCACTGAGTAAGTGGGGGTGAGTCAGTGTTGTGTGCAGTTGACATGCACGCGCGAATGTTGCGAATGCTGTGCAGAGGAGTAAGTGATCCGCGAGGCACGGTTTCCTCCTCCACCTCCAAAAAACCCTCTGAAGTGCCGCTGTGCTTCTGCTGCTGCTGGTTGCGAGCCGCGAACGTTCCATGCTCGCCGTCTGTGTTTGCGTGCTTGACGCAACATCAGCGGGCGACCTGCAGGCCGAGCGAGAATCGGAACGGAGTAGGCCGCAAACGCCGCGCTGCGCTTTTTGTGTATATCGTTTGCGATGTATTTTTCGCATTGCGCGTGTGTTTAATTGAAGTGTGGCTGTGATTCACAGAGAATGATTGTGCATCAGCGAACACAGTGACGTACTATCGCCGTGAGCGAGCGCTCGAGAGCGAGCAACCCGCGTTTACGCAACGTTGATTGAACGGGCGCCGTTGTGGTTGTCTTCAAAACGCACCTTTGCTCATCTGGATGGACATGCTGGATCATCGAACAAAGGATGACGAGGAGACGTTCGCGTCGTCCAGAGTTGGTTTCTCGTCGCTTCATTATGCTTTGATGTCCTGAATGACTGCTACCTTTTAGCCTGTCCCACCAGACCCTAGTACACGTCCCTTCGTCCCCTTTGGACAGTCTCGGTGCGTGGGTTGACTGGGCAGGGGAGGCAAAGTTGACTAATCACTCAATCCGATAACCTGCAACGTTGCAACTTGAGCATCTAACCGCATTTAGCGCCTTTGAGCGACTTCCAGTGCGTGCACACGAACCGACACGAAAGGTGAACAGCTGTGTCATTAGCAATAAGCACGCGGTGCTTAATCCCATATGCAGAGTTGCTTTCCTCATTGACGAGAACGACGTCACTCTGTGCAACTTTTCTTCTTTCATTAGGCGATGTAATCTATAAAAGTGGTACCGTCATAAGTCTCATCTCGAAAAGCATAACCAGCAAATGCCAAAGCTTTCCGCCGAAGGTGTTTTCGGACAGACGAACATGACCGGAGTAGAGTGTTCTAAAAGCGCGAGTAGGCGGCGGCCATGTTTGTCAGAGTAGACAGCCTGGGATGTGAACAACAAATCCATCGCCGGTTTATTTACTTTGACCTTTACCTGCGCTGAGCGTAGCGTAGCGTTTTTCAATTAACAAATAGATCCGCGTGCCTACGTAAATTTCGCGTAGGATCTTCATTCGCGTAAATCTTCGCATTAACATTTGGCTAATGAATTGGGAAGACTACAAATGAGGATACCGTAGCAGCGATGTTGCTCTCTGTTTTTATATGAGTGAAATCAGTTTGAATGAACGACGTAAACACGGGGTGCCGCTGTCGACTTGTCTGCATCGGGAGGTCCAGAGCTGCGCACCGCGCGCATTTCCCTCGGACGTTTGCGTAATTCGTCTGGCTTATCTTGTTACCTAACGGAAGCGTTCTTTCAGACCTCGCGGGCATTCTTATTACACACATACTCTAAGTGTTCCTTTTTGCAGTGCATATTCTCCGGGCCACAGGGCGTCGTACTGTATTTGAGTGTTCGACCCTATTTTGCACCTAAAACATCAGCTGATGGAAAAAACGCGAGGATTACCGTATGACTGAAATGTAAGCAGGACGGCCCGACAAGAACTGCTTGTATAACATGTGCGTGTGAAGTTTTGACAAGAGACCTCTATGTTACGCCATTCTCACTTAGCACAAATAAAACGAAAAGGCTGGAGTGATTTGGAAAACATTAAACATTTTTGTTGAACAAGACGTTCGCCGCTTTTCGGATTTTCTCAATCTCTTTCGATGGCGAAACTCTTTCTTCCGACGAGTCGGCCGTGCCTATCTCATGTTGTTACTGTTTAGAGCGGCTTCTGGGCGGGAGGGAGCATGGATAACCTGAGCGCTGGGCCACAGTCAGAGGCAAGTACTGTGTGGCCGTCGGCGGAATGCGGTTCTCCGAGTCCCCTCGACCCCGCCCGAGCACATCCAAAACTTCGCCGCAAACGCACCAGCATTCTGGACGAGCCGCCCGAACAGCAAATCACGTTGTGTCCTCCGGAAGGCAGTTACGTTCCTGGCCCCTTGTCCACGGAGCCTGCAGCCGCACTAAACACGGCTGTGGAGCTGAACGACTGGCGAGGAAGCCGCGTGTTGGCCAGGTCCTCCGATGGTACTAGCTACCTACCCGCATCCATCAAGGCCGTCACCAACAGGCAGGACGTCACCGTCCAGGTTGGTTCAGAGTGGCAGAAAAATATCAGAAACCCAGAATGACAAATATTGCCTTGTTGAACAAAGTGCGTTGCGCAGTGGCTAAACCGGTTTCCCAAAGTGTCACTTAATGGAAAGCTATCGAGAGTTCGGTGGGAACGAGCAGCACAGACTGAGTGATTTTTAGTTCGACGACGGAACTGAGGAAGTACATGATAATGTGCTCGACCGAGGCGTCGCCTTCTCAAACATCATCGCCGACCAGGCGCCAAGCACGGAGATGGTAGGTGCAGAGGGGATACAGGGCAGCATGCACGTGAGATCGTTCAGGTAAAGCTGAAGAGCATCGTGTGCGCGAAGATACAGACTGAGGAGCAGACGCGGTTCCAAGTCGGCGAGGTGCTGTCCATGAAGCCGCCGTGCAACTTCTTGGTAAGGCTGCTTGTGCACAGACGTGACTTACCGGGTTACTGTAAAAGATTCGCCTTGTGGGTGCGACGACCCCAGAAGATGTTCTATTGCTATCACGAGCAAACATTCGTCTTCTTCAGCCTCCGTGGTTCGACGAATTAACAACAATCCCTACTGCAGAGCAATCGGTTTCCACGCCTAACATCAGATGGTAACGCGTCGGCGTCCGTAACGAGTAACGCACTCCACTTTAGTTACAGCGTGTCGTCGTCCACCGAGAGCACTGGCAAGGACACAGTTCTGGATGAGGAGTTCAGCAGGTCTGACGTGATTCCAGTACGTGTACCCGAACTACTCGCCAAAGGACCTAACTGGCGAGCGGAGTTGCAGGTTGAGAGCGAACACGCACCCGCGGCCACGGGGTCCATCTTCGACTTCGCCATGCCTCCCATCAGCATCGCCACCTCGCTTTCGTCGGTGGGCTCCGAGGTCGGGGGTCAACTGCCGTCGCAGCTCGTGCTCAGCCAGCGGCTGGTCACCGCCCCGGCGGTTTCGGACTTCGGCTCCAACAGTGCGGCCATCGGCGCGGTCGCCGCTTCTCAAGTGAGTTATTTTCGGAGAAACCCGCCGCCGGGCGAACGCACATAGCGTTCGCGCATTCACATTTTTCCTTTTTTGTTGTGTAACAACGCCGGGTGGTCTCCTAAATGATCTCCTCGATCAATTGCAGCAGCGGTACAAAAAAGGCGAAATTGTCACTACACCCGGCGGTATCCGCAAGAAATTCAACGGCAAGCAATGGCGCCGGCTGTGCAGCCGAGAAGGTTGTAGTAAGGTGAGTGACTCTCCTTCGCCAGCGGGGCTCCATCTCGACGGCTTCATTACAGGAGTCGCAGCGCCGTGGCTACTGCTCCAGGCATCTGTCGCTTAAAGGCAAAACGGGTCGAGTGGACGGGTCGTCGGCAATCTCACCTGTGAATTCGAACTCAGGTTTGTTGTGCGCCGCTGTTCCTTGTCTGCCGTGCCGCTGCTCTTAGTCTTAATCCCTTGTGCCGCTTGCACCAATGGCTTCTCCTTTCGGGGTCCTTCTTTCCGCGTGAAATCGACGATCGACGATCAGGAGATCAACGACTCTGACCGCATTACATTCTCACAGCAGAAACAGTATGCAAATCTCTCGCGAGGTTCCTCGATTTGCTTTGAATATGAATCGGTCCCGGCGATCTGTTATGCAGGAGCACGCACTTCGCGCTCCCGTTGACGAACTGTGGTACCCTTTCGGCGCTGAGAGCACCTCATCGTTGTGTTCTTTACGCGTGAGACGTCGTGGATGATCCCCTCTATTCAACGCCGGCCAGTGCACATGTTTGGCGTAGTTCTTTCAACAAGGGCACGAAGGAAACATCGCATACGTCTGCTGCGTTCCTCTAGGCACCGGCGAAGATAGCCTCCGCTGGGCGCAGATTCACGCCAGTGGCGTAAAGTAATTGCGCAGGCTCTGACGCCGGAGAACATTATTTACCATGAGGTAACGCGCGCGCATAATGATAACATTTTTGCCTAAAACGAAAGTGCGCTCCATGAGGGGTGCTGCTCAGTCCACATGGCCTTTTCGTGCGAGCGCAAGCGGTACCTTTTTTCCACTCAGAAAACAATTCGCGCTTTAGGCACAAAGTGCAAACAAGCATCATTCCGACGGCTCTGATTTCTGGCTTAATTATTAATAAGCGCCGCCTGCTTCGTCGCCAAGAAGCCGCGCGAAAAATACCAATTAGCGAATATGTGATATTCGCCGGCCTTGCCCATTGTTTCTTTCTTTTCTTTGCCTCTGTAGCGGAACGAAAACACAGCAACAGACAAAGTCAAGGATTTCTCGGCTGTTCCGTCATTCCCGGGACCGTTTCGGCGTCCCTCCGCGCCGAGAGCGGATTGCAGTGGCTGATTACATACGTGCTCCTCATGTGCATCATGTTCATGACGTGCGAGCAGCGTCTTCTACGAGCGTCTCCGGATTTTGAAGACGCACCGCGGTTCCCGAATATTGTTGTCTGCTGCAAAGTAATTAGTGTCAGCGGATATTTTAAAAAGCTGCCGGTGTCACAGGGTGCTCGAGCGCGTCTCGGCCGTTCGCACCTGCCCGCGTCTGAGCCGTCCCGCGAACTTAGCGCTCGTTCCGTTTGTATTCGGCTCAATTGAGAGAGACATTCAATTAAGTGCATAATGTGATAGAAATTAAACAGCGTGTGGGCTGCAAAAAAAAGAACCGAGCGACATGCGTCTCCGGCGTTCCTAGGCCACTCGGCCACTCTCCTCCGGGTTCCGACGCTTATCAGCACAGAGGTGCCGTTCGTGAACTACTCGCGCATGCCTATATGCTAATTGTCCTCCGCCGAGATCTTCTTTATTCCTTGGGCTTTATTGCTTGCATTTCCACGCATCGCGCATTTCTGACCACACGCAAATCACCGCACATAACATGAGTGGAATGCAAAGACAGCCAGCGTGCCCATTAGGACAGCAGCCGCCTGTCCTTTGTCCGCTTTGCACTCGTCTTGCCGGCTCTTTACCTAGTTTTTTCATACCTACTGTCATCCTAAGTGTATTCTGAACGAGCTGGAAGCAGGTCTAATGAGTCGCTCAATTTTTGCGTCCATTCACGCGAAACCTATTCTTATGTGTTTGGTTGCCGCGGGTCGCATCTGTTCATCTATTATTTATGCCTTCTCGAGTCTTTCCATGTTTCTAGCGTTTCATTCTGTCGTCCGTTCTTAGCACCCGCTAACCTTTTGCCCGGAACTGGTTGTTTTCCCAGCGCTGTTTTCGCATAAGATTCCCGCAATCATTATTGCCTTGATTATATATGAGTGTTCGCATGAAACAGCTGAATGCCTGTGTGACTTTACCTAACTGCCGTTTTTTCCTTACTTCGCTTCTCTCCCGCTCTAGGTTCACTTTAAGGTGGTATGGTAACGCCAAAAATTAACTGGTCAACAAACAGTGGACTCGACTACCCAGAATTCAAGGATGCGCGGAGAATAGACGCGTCGAGCTCCGTCGCCAACAACCTACTCAAGCTCCACACTAACCCCGCAGTCGGTATTAACCTTTTGTTCACTTGTCTTCTCCAAAACAATCGCTTTTTAACACCCAGTCAGTCTGTTCATACCTGGAGGATAGGGACGTCGCGTATGGCGTCTGTTTGTGTGACTAAAAAATAATTAATAGTGACGTCGTGCAGCGGCGTACACTTCCGGTCGGACGTATAGAAAAGCATATTCACATTTTAGCGCCCGGAGTCAGCTGGATGTCGGGCTTAGGTGAAACGTCGTTCCCAAACAGTGCGCCTGCGCGCTTCTCGTCGCAAACCGCGACTTCGTCTATCGTGCAGCAGCAACAACAGCAGCAACAGCAGAAGAAACTAGGCTCGGCATCTACCCCGCCGTCGACGCTTCCCTTCTCGCTGAACCTGGACGAACCGCACCGTTTCCCGCTACCGTCGATTCCTAAGCAGCTGGAAACGACGCCAGCGGCATCCATGTTTTTTCCGGTTAGCCGAGACAGAAGACAAAAAGACACGGTTCGTCATGTTTAGAGCGATTCGTCGACGGCGGCGGCAGCGGCAGCGGCCGCGGCGTTGAGTTCGCATACTTTGCTCCAGCACATCGCACATCCACATCAACTATTACCCCTGTTGCGATTAAGCAAATTAGAGGATCTCGCCGCGCTGACAACAACAAACCCTGTGACGTCGTCGCCCGCAATTGCCGAGTGGATGCTGGCTAATGCTAATGGCTCTCTGGCGCTCACAGGTTATCATAGCCTGAGTCACAAAGGCAATTACTTCTATGGTACCTATTTTAGACAACCAAGGGCCGTCTTCGTCGAGCGCAGCCAACGAGCTCGTGCCTTGGCATCTTCTCATTCCACTCGTGAGCCGAGCACTTGCTGACGCGCAAGCCGCGAACGGATCTTTCGATAATGAGCTTCTAGGTCTAGACAAGGTAGGCAATTTGTGTTCACAACAGACTGCACTTGATGATGAATCGGGGTAGACTCCTACTTTAGCTGCCAGTATAACCCGGAACTATTCTAAAGTTCACTCAGCCTCTAATGAATTTAATTCCAAATCTGATTCACACAAGTACTAAGTGCATTTTCAAAAAAAGACTCAGTTTCAGAATGGGTTGGGCGAATCAGGCGATCTAAACAACGGAGATTCCACGGGAGACGCCCCTCAGAATCCGCCGGGAGACGCCAACACAAATGGAAACGGAAACGGGAGCACTACGGAGAATAGCGGAGGAGCCCAGAGCGATAACGTTGAGCAGCAGGAGGTCGCTGTAGGCGAAGCACTACCTATTCCGGCGATGGGTCCTATTCTCCCTGTTGTTGCGGCAAGCGAAATGAAGCCGTCGGGTTTTTTTCGTGAACACAACCGAAAAAAGCCACCCGAGCGGCACGTTATTCCGGAAATAAGGACGCAGAGCATCGCTGAACAAGAGGAGCTACCGTTTCCAAAAAAGGACGTCCCTAAAGAAATAAATTTTGCGCATCCAGGTATGAACCCTCCGAAGAGAATGGCAGGTAAAGTTTGTTTAGAAAAATTTGAAAGTCCATACGATTCCGTCGTTTCTCCACCGGAAACCCCAAAAAAGAAACGAGGAGATGGTGTGATACCGAAAAAAGTAAGGACGGTTTGAAGGATTGCTTTTTACGTTCCTCCATGCAGAATGGAGAGCGCGACCACATTAGACGTCCCATGAACGCGTTCATGATTTTCTCCAAGCGTCATCGGCCGCTGGTGCACGAGAAGTACCCCAACAGGGATAACCGTGCGGTTTCCAAAATTTTGGGGGAATGGTGGTATGCGCTCGGCACCGAGGAGAAGCAGAAGTACCACGACCTGGCGAGCCAAGTGAAGGAAGCGCACTTCAAGGCGCATCCCGAGTGGAAGTGGAGCAGCCGCGAGCGGAAGAAGTCTTCGCTGAGCGTCAGTGGGGCCACAAAGGAGAACGAAGTAAAAGGTATAAAAGATATGGTCAGGTATAGAAATGAATAGAGTGCTGTTTCCAGACGAAGACGACCTGCAGATCACCAACAAAATAACCCCGGAGTCGATCCCAGACCAGTGTCTACTGTCGCCTATGACTCCGGTAGCCCGTAGCTGACATTAAAGACGCTCATTGTGGTTCTGCTTCAGATTCACAAGCCTACGCCTTGCCGTGTGGGAGAAGACTTCTCCTTCGACATCTATCAACGGAGTCCGGCATTAAGTGGCTCGTTCAACTACAGTGTTCCCTCCTCGCCGGCAATCACAGACAGCCATTCTAAGGTAGCATTGTTAGGTGGAACTATGTCTAATCCGTTCACTGTATAGATCAACGGAGACATGCTTTCCGTCCAGATCGACGGGCACTTTGTCACTCCGTTCAGTCCGTTCTCTCCTCATTCGCCGTCGGTTCGTTCTCTAACCTCCATAGCTTCGGGCTATCCGAACAGTGTCACGTCTCCGTTGGTCTTCAACTGTGACAGCATACCGAGCACGCCGAACAGCGCGTTCAAGATGTCGCCGTTGACGTCGCCGGTCGCTGGAGGCAACGGTGGTCTCCTGGCGACCATCGGAAGCACCGCTCCGTCGGCCTTCTCGCCCGCGTTTGTTCAACCCAAAATGCCCACAAGTTACGAGAGTGCACTCAAACGGCATGCGCAAAGCGCTTCAAGTGCAAATGGGTATGAAAACGGCGTTAGCCTAAGCTAGCCGCTCATTGCACTCATTCAGCAAAACCGAGCCGTCGACGAGCGAACTCAAGAAGTTCGTGCTGATGCCAACGCCGGCCCAACGGGGACTGGCCAAGGGGCGCCACTCGACCAGCAGCAAGGTGAACGTCGGCGACGAAAACTCGCAAGAAAAACGTCGCGGAAACCTGGTAGTCGTGCAAATCAATTTAGCACTTGTGCAAGGAAGTTTTGTTTTGCTCAGGTCGACGTGCTCAACCACATTTCGCGAGGCGACAGTCCGGAACCGAGAAGTCCGGCCAAAAAACTTTTCAAACGCACGGATGAATCCATGGATCGGTAATAGCGCAATGGGAATACAGCGTCACGCAACTTACACGTCGTTGCAGAGTGCTAAATCAAGTGGATTTCGAGAAGAAGTTTGCAAATCTGCCAGCGTTCTCTCTGGAAGAAGTGCAGAACGGGTGCTTGTCGCTGCCGTCCACCCCGTCAGCCCTCATGCGCACTTACCTCGAAAAACAGAAGCGCGGGGAGATCGGCGAGAAATCGCCGCGTCTCCTTGCGCCGCAGAGCGCTCGTCTCCCCGGAAACCGCCGTCAAGAGCTAAGCGACTCGAGTTACTTCTTTGGACCAAACTTCAGTGTAGCCGAGGTAGGCGAGTGAGCGTGCAGCTGTTAAAGCCATTTTCCACACTTGAACAAGCACACGGTTCAATTTTTGGTACGCTAAGCCACACAGGTTGGAAAACGACAAATGCGTTAGATTTGAAGAAGAGAGAAGATGATATTTGTTCTTCAAGCATTACTTTTGTTCGGACTTTCTCATAGGTTGTCTGAAATTCTGAGTTTTCGTTTTTTATGTCATCCTTAAGCCTGAGCATTATGAATACGTTATCAGTACTAGCACAAAGTTTCTAAGCAATTCGTTCCACGTGGGGATTAGAAGAATGTGCGCAAGATGGACGGGTACGCCGGCAACAGATGCTTACAGTCTTCTTGCTTTCAGTCACGTCTTCTCGAAGAAGCCGAAGGCTCAGCGGGCGTGCAGAGTCCACGCACGCCCAGGACGCCCCTTGACCAAAGTGTTGTGGCCGAGAAGTCGCCTAGCAAGCGACTGCTCGACACGCGTCGACAGCTGGTCTGTCAACTCTTGGAGGAGTACGGATTCTTCCCGTCCGGTAAGCGTTGACCCTCGCTGCGCCCGAAATATCCCGCACCACTGCAGCACAAGCCATCTCCGCGTTCCAACGGCGGAACCTTATCTACTTCCCGAACAAACAGATGCTCATTCTGAAGATCCGTGAAGTCCGTCAGAAGGTGATGTCCAGCATGAAGTCACCGGGCACACCGTCGCAGGCGGCCATCATTGCTTACGCTTCGTCATCCAACTAATTCCCAACGAACCACACCGCTGCTTCTCCCTCTCCCCTCTCGCTCTCTCTCCCCTTTCCATTATTGTACAGAGACCTTCTGAAGATTGTACATATGAGTAGAACTCTTTTGCGGTCAGCTGTTGTCTGTCAAATGATACTTTTGAAGAGCTTTTAATACTTGTAGCAAACTGTCGTCCGATCTCTAAGTCTTGCAGTTCTAACTCGTAATACTCACCACTCCCACTTCTCATACTTCAGAGCTTACTTTCCTGTCCATCCTGGTTCACGTGTAAATTGCTTCTTTAGTCACCACAATTCTCTCTCTCTCTTCATTCTCAGTCCCCTTATCGTCTCATACGGTTACTCGTCCAGTGATGATTTCCTTCTCGTCCGGTTCGTCCCTTTCGCATAACGATTCAAACTTCTAGCTTCGAACAAAGTCGTCATCTTTCCATAATATGATTCTGCATTTTCTCACAATCTGCTGGTCCCATTTTCGATTCTACACAGATTTCTTTCGGCCATAATTCTCCCAATGTGTCAGATTTCTTTTATTTACTTGTAACTACGATCTATCAGTGTTCTATACGGTTGTTCGTGTCGTCCGTTGCTCTTTCCTCCCAACAATAGAAGCATGTAACGTTTGGCCGTCGTCGATATCCGACGTCATCAGCATCGCTGCTGCTGCTTGCGGCTGCTAGTGGTGACCGACATGACCGTAGATATGCTCCCATAGCTCAGCCAAACAAGCGCTGCTATGGAAACGGTAAAAAACAATGAGAGGCGAGACAAAGTGGACGACGAACGCGTAGCTCGGCTGCCCCGATCCGTCGGGAGCGTCTAGAAATCCGATTCCATTTTCGATGGATTCGTAAATGGTGAAGAAGAAGAGGACGGTGTTGGCGAGGAAGA
The DNA here is from genome assembly GCA_016648015.1 of Steinernema khuongi. Classification (NCBI taxonomy): domain Eukaryota; kingdom Metazoa; phylum Nematoda; class Chromadorea; order Rhabditida; family Steinernematidae; genus Steinernema; species Steinernema khuongi. The sequence continues at coordinate 24,231 of JADLIF010003246.1, read as the reverse complement.
TGAACGTGACAAACTGCTTTCCATGCTTGGTTTTGTGATTGTCTTTCAGTCTGAAAGGCAGGCTAATTGGGATAATCAATTTAGAGGGACTACCGTAGAGACTGAAAGATGAAAGCCGTCTGGGTAATCACTTGCACAAGGCGAATTCCGTAAACAAATGGAACGTGGATGAGTTTGTCTTCGCGAGTGTGGAGCAGTGATATCCAGACGACAATGATCATTCCACTGTAGGCGAGTTCGGCACAGAAGGCCATGAAGAGCAGCAGACGATCAAGAAGGTCGGCCGGCCCATGGTCATGGGAATCGAACTCCAACTTCCTCATTCTAAACGGGCATGTCCTCAAGTGGAATTTTACCGTAGCCAGACTAATTAGCACACATGGGCGCTCCTTTGCATAAGAATGGAGGTTAATGGTTCCGTAAATATGGTTGCTATCCGTGACGGTTTGTTAGAAAAGAAGTGACTCAGAAAGGAAGTGCTTGTGTAGTCCAAAATTAGAACACGGTTTGCCCTGATTAAGCTATAATTGAGGAACCTACTGTGTTATACTGCTCTGTCAATTAGAATCTCTTCTTTATAATCTAGAAGTTACGATAATGATGAAGTATAAAATTTAAGGAACTCTGCCTATGAGTCGCATACCGGATGACTTTGAACGGTCGCTGCAAAGAAAGAAGCGGTAAGAAGTGATTTAACTAACGTTTAGGGTCATCTATTTACCCGTACCCTTTCGCAAATTGCAACTACCTTATCGCGGCTATTACAGTTGCCACAATGAGCACGACAAAGAGGCCAAGGTCTGTGTACTCCAAAATAACTGCAGGGTATCCAATGACGTCACGAACTTTCAGCATGTGGTAAATTCCAATCATAACACCGATGGCAATAATAAAAACAATGCAAGCGATGATGCCAAATGCGGATTCGCTGAAGAATGCGTGATTGAAGAGCGAAATGTACCCTTGTCGGTCAAACCTGCAGTCCAGTTTACATCTTCCTTTATGTTTCTTCTTCTGTTTCTGTTCCTGGAGATCCTCCACTCGGTACTCTTTCCGGTGGATGGTCTTCCACAATACAAACATAACAGCCGCTGCGATGATTGCCAACTCTACGACGCACGTGTGCATGAAGGCGAGAAAGTCGGCGAAAATGTAGCTGGTCACAATATCGGGTTCGTTTAGGACAACACTCTGGAAAAGCTGCATCAGAAAGGCGCTAATTGCTGGCTGCTATAGTAGCTTCTTCATTACGTGGTCTTGTTAGTTTGTAAAATGCAAACTACGATTCAAATTGGATATTGGTCTTGAGCTCCAGAAATTCTCCAAAACCCGAGATGTCTACTTGGCTCGTTTTGCAAAACATAAAGTTACTGCTCGTCAAATTAACTTGTGATGAAAAGTGTGATGAAACGTCCTGTGATGAAATGTCCAGATCCCCCCTCATGCATGGTTTTCAGAAGACGGGCCTGCTTGCAAACTGAGGACTCGCCAATGGATGAGGAGTGTGCCGAGATGTCTACTAGGCTCGTTTTGTTATTGCGCTCTCATTTTTGATTGACCAGACTCCCCGAACATGGATTGGGACCCAAGAGCCGTAGTTCAAACTTCGCCGACATGAAGAACTTGACGTTGTCACCTCTCCAGCTCGTAGATTAAACGGTTGTTTTCTTGATGCGAAGAATGTTATGCCAAACGCTTCTCAATTATGCTACGTCTATTGGGGACTGAATTAGTGAATAAATAAAAAAACAGAAATAGAGAAGCTCGAATGCTAGGAACTGGAGCACAAAGGAACAAAACATCTTTTCGCGCTTTCCGGAATTGCCGACGTTTTAAAAAAATAATTACGCTATTTTAAAGAGGCCCTGCAGCAAACAGTTTAGCATTGGAAAAAATTAATTAACAATTAGAATTTCACGTAAAAAAGTTCCATTTTGTTTATTTCCATTTTCCAAAACCACTTTCGAATTTCTCAAAAAAATTGGTAATAAATTAGGCCAGAAAAGGGCCTCAGTATTAAAGTGTCCGAAAATCAGAAGTTCGCAATACGTTTTGGGGGTTCGCGACAGTCTAAACATGTTGGATTCAATAACCCTCAAATTTTTTATAGGACATATTATGGAATGCTTTTGTCAAGCCCGTGAGTCCAAAAAGTAAGTGTTCTTTCATAATCTTTTTTTAAAAAAAATATCGTCATAAATTAGGCCTGCAAAGGGCAATTTGGAAGGCTCCACGCATTTCTTATATTCCAACACTTCTACGCAGGCACTAACCATTGTTTTATTATGTGCAGCGGTTTAAGTGCATAAATCGTTATTGCTATCAACCTTATGCGGAATATTTAAAGGCCAGTGCGAAAGCAAATATTATCTAGGGACTTTTCTGACATCAGCTGTCCTCTCCGACTCCACACGCAATAACAGATGGGAAAAGATAAGTTTCGCCAGGACAGATGTATTAGAAAAAGAGCTACGGCGAACAACCAAGCGTACCTCATTACCTGTTTGGACAATCTTTTTCATCATTTTGTTTACTATACTTCACTACTGACCTTCTTCGACACTCTCGACAGGAAATAACACTTGTAGCAATACCAAATATTAATATGGACTTACCGCTGCGTTGTTGATAATCTGAGACGTGAAATTATCTGGAAACACTCTGTGCAATTCCGAGCTCTGAAGAGTGTGCAAGAACTCTTCAGAGGATGAAGAAGACGACGATGCCAGATGGATAGGGGATGCCTGGAGAACTTGGTTCTTTAAACAGTGTTTTAGCGAAACATACGTTTGCTCCCATTGTCTTGTATTTCTTCGTCTGCTTCTTAAAAATGAATATGAACCAGGTCCACAGGTTGACGGTGACAGTATGCATCATGCCGAAGATGATGAAAAACTTGGAATGACTGAATCGTATCTAAGCAAATCTCCTTGAGGCTCGTTGAGCGGAGATAAACTCACCTTAGGATGGATGCAAATGAAGCACATTTGCTGGAATGTAAAGATGGTGGCCAAAATGTGCACAATAAACTCCCTCGTGTGAATATAGTTGTTTGTAAAAAAGAGGACCATTTCCAAAAAGTAAAAAATAATTGCCACAGTCCCGAAAACTACGTTCTGGGTTGATTTAGTGAATCATCATCGAGAAATACCTAACGTCCCCAGGCGGAGATAGAGTGGCGCGGCTACCGTAGTCTCATACACCGCTACTCTCCGGTCGGGCTCAGGTGGAGGAGCCTTTCGGAAAAACCTCAACCAGCCAGTGTAGAGCACAAAGAAGTACATGTAAACAAAGAATATAATCCCGGCACCGTACATGACCAGTGAAAACACCTAAGAACAGCGAGTCATAACGCCCTTTCTAAACACATTTACGAAATTCAAAACTGGCACACGTTCATCATAGGCGAATAAGGAGATGTTGAAACCGAAGATGGTCATAAAAATAAAGTAAACCATGGCTACAACTGAGCAAAAGAATTCGCTAAAATGTTTGGAATTGCGGCAGAAACGAATTACGATCTTACACTCCATCGGAGTTGGACGTCCATCGAGATATGGGAAGCAGCGACGCTCGTGAAGACAGGACGGACGTTCTGTATGTGGACTGGACAGTTTCATCCTCACTTTCCGAAGAAGCATGGTCTAAACGATTTTTTGTTTAAGTCCGTTATCTGTCGTTCTTTTTCTTAGTCCTTCTCCTTGTACATGATCTTTTAGAGGGTAGGATTGAAAAATATCTTATATAAATTTATGAAAGCCCGATTCCTCAGAAATTTTCAGATTTACAGATTCAATGTCCAAAAGATCGTCGAAAAGATCAAAGAAGCACGATAACATAACAGATAAAATTGCGAAAAAGCTATAGGTATGATCTTACCTCTATCAGGATCGTGATAGACCTTGTCTTCGAAGTGGTAGTTCACTGCCTTAGGAGACATGCCACCGCTGCAGCCAACAATCACAGTGAACTTCGAAGGTGTCAAATGTGCTCGATTATTGTCGGTTGCACCCTTTTGTCCTCGGCAAACATCCGCCGAGCAAACAGTACGGTAGCACCGGTTATCGTTGGGCCTCTGAACTCCAGTCGGTTTTTCGCTGATTGGGTCTATTCAATCGTGTGGACTACTTGACGCCTAATGTTGGTGGTGCGCATTTACGGTCTTCGACTTTTGATCTCACTGTCATCAGCGCGAACACTTCCAGGGTGCTTCATCATCTGAGCTGAGAGAGGGCCGGGAGTGGCGGAGATTTTGTGACGCATCATGTTGTCTGCAAGCAGTGAAAAGCACGAGAGGCGAGGGCGGAGCCGGGGCCGCTTACGTCGTTTTTGGGTGGGAACGGCCAATTTTTGACTATTGAATATTGCGCTTTTGAGCGCGATCAGCGCGAAATATCGCCGCTTAGACACTCTGACGATTCAGCGACAGCCGTCGCTAACAAAGTTTGCAAATGACCCCGATAAAACGATTCTGCTCTATGTTTTCGCCAAAGACGGCTTCGACACTGAATGAAAGCTGATTAGATCAGCTCAATTTGGGCAGAGGACAAGTCGTGACAACAAAAAGAGTCACAACGCAGACAGACGTACCAACTCCGGCTGGATGCATATCAAATAAGCACAAGAACTTCTGCTGCTTATGACGGTCACTTTTATTTTTCTCCCCAGGAACGGCCTTAAGAGCAGCTAATCGTCCAAGTCGTTCCATTACGTAAAGAGCGTGCGCGTGCGCGCGTTCCTTCTGGTTCATTTATGTTTTACAATACGCACTTAGTTTTCTGGCCACCGACGAGTGGAACGTGCTGCTTTGTAACCCTCAACAGCCTCTTCTCCTCCGACAATGCCGGTCCCTTTTTAGCGTCGCTGCTGCTGCCTCTTCTGCGTAGGTGCTATAGGGCCTGTGCTCTGGGAAACGCTTTCCGCGCTCACTTCTTGCTGACTAAAGGCCCTCGGTGGTCTCACCGCCACAACGCCGCAAAGTTAACTAAGTGAATTGCTTGAGAGCAAATTATTCTCTCATTGGCTCCTCACTTCTTCCCTGCCGGCCACACACACGACTTGGCGATCCTCTTCAATTTTCCAAATGAAGTGAGCTGTGCATCACGATTTTTGACTAATTTGTCATTTAAGCGAAGAATCCTGGACCTGTTTACGCATGAAACCGTCTTGTCTTCGCCGGAGAGTTCCGCGCTCTGTTCAAAATAACGCCTACTCCGCGACGCGCAACTAGTATACCGATGGCTTAATTACGCGTCCATGTAACAACCGAGCGAGCCGAGGGCTTCATGATGCGCGATGAGGAGGAGACCATAAAATGTAATTCGCTGCCTGCGACCGAGAATTGTCACCAGCGACAATGTTGACCACTTCAGTGCGGCCGCAGTGATTCGGGTGCCGGATAAGTGTTACGTACCTTCCGTCCTGCGCGGACGGATGTAGTTGGACCCAGAGACGAGAAGCTTGTTGCGACGATCATCTCGCGCGCGAAAAGACGCGAAAGCGGGTGCGGATTGATGGCGACGTTGTATACTTGGAAAAGAGAAAACACTGACACAAACAAATATTAATTTTTTTCTCCGATGATTATGAGGGTCGAGACCCTCTCTTCAGCAGCTTTGTTTGGGTGTATCCATTTTTGATGCGCTTTTTCCGGCGTCTACCCGCTTGTGCAGCGGAACAGAAGTGCGCCGAGTCATCCCTGCGGAAGCGAGCACGCCCTTCTTGCATCCTATCGTTTCGTATTTATTCCGAAGCGTTGTCCTCAATTAGAGTGTTGCGAAGCATGTCTTAGAGGTCGGCCTCGCTCGCTTGCTCTGGGCACTACCACACCCGTGTGCTACTCTTGTTTCTTGTAGCGACAATTATCTGCTTGTTGTTGTAGCGCTTGCGCAAATCACTTTATTCCTCTTCCTGTATTTACATGCGTCGCTTTCCGCACTTTGCCAAAGTTGATTCCAAGTGCGTCGTCGGTCACGTTCGAGAGGATCAAATGAGAAATGAGTGTTTCTGCTGCTTCTCGCCGATAAAGCTTCTGTTTTTCGTTACAAGTTCGCCGAAAATCGCCTATTGCTGCGTCTTCGCTTTGTGCAGCCTGCCTCCTCGCGCGCCAACAAGTGATGCTCGAATTACATGCGTTACATAATCAAATGACAACGACGCATTGTCGCCGCTGAGGGGCAAAGCAAAACACTTCGCGCAGCTCTAATCCCACTTGCCAGCACCAATTTCGGTGGTTATATTGTCTCCAGTATCATAGCTGTCAGCCGATGATATGTAATTTGCCCGTCCTCACTTCTGCCACTTCGGAGGACTACCTCCGGGTCCGGAGTCCCGACGATAAGTGGCTCGAGATTCATAATATTATTACGGACGCTGACGTTTATTTGTTGCTAATTGCCAAGTGCCAAGAAACGCGGGACCTGCTCGCAAAGGTCAGAACGTGAAGCGCGTTACTCGGTCAACCGTGGAGTGCCGGCTTCATGGCCTAATGGAATCTTGCGCGCGCGCGGAGCTGGAGCACTTTTTATTTGATAACAGACGCTGGAAAAATCCAGACTCCACACCTAGACGGGCACTGTGGAAGTGACGGAAGGACAGTCGGCTTAATTCCCTTCCAAATTACATTAGTGAGTCACGCAGCTGAAGTGTGGAATAAAGCGAGCCATTCTGGCCCTAATTGAGGGACGCGAAAGCAACTTTTGATCGGCGCAAATGAGATGTGTTCAAGCAGGGACAAATGTGGGTGTTGCCGAGGATGGAAGAAGACTCGACAGACGAACGCATAATATCAGCGTAGCTCAGTGGGCTCGATCTTCTTATCGCCCCGTCCGTACGGAAAAACCAATAAAGATCCATTTATCCACTCATTTTCGCGCCTGCCACCAGCGGCATGTTATGGAGATACTTCCTCTCTTTTGACTGGTTTCGGAACACTAATTCCCTCATCACTTCATATTCGATATTTTCCTAAGCATCCTTATATCGGCTCCGCTTCTTGAAGCACTTTCCCCTTTAAGTTCGCGCCTCATCTCCGCGCGGTTTAGCACAATCATGCCGTTCTTCCTCCACTCAAACCATTTCTTCTGACCAGAACGCCGTCTCTGCTCAGCCTCGGCTACCCAGCTGATTAAAATCGCGAATCGATTATTGATAGGCTTAGCACCCGGCGTACGCTAACGACATTGTCTTTCCATGCCTGACACGTCCTTGGCGTCATTTCAGTCACTTTCAGATTTGCCAGTACCGTTGACATTGTTTACACCCGAGAGATCTATGCATTTTCGAGTGACACTGAGATGTAACGTCGTCCGGAACTGATATTCTGTTTTGCCGACCGTACCGTGAAGAGTCACAATGAACGTCTCCTCCACACCCGAAACTGCCCCGCCGAGCTTCGCTGTCTCCGCGCCGTTATGTCTCGGCATCCAGGATGTTTTCATTGCCGTTCTTCTGGTAAGCACGCTGCTTCATCCATCAGAAAACGATGCCGGCTTGAGCGGTGAAAATAGAGAAATTCTCATTTCTTCTTTCAGCTGTTTTTAATCACAACAGCCGTCGGTGGAAACATTCTAGTGATTCTGTCTGTTGTCCTTTACAAGCGAATGAGGACGTTTACCAACATTTTGCTCACGTCACTGGCCAGCGCTGGTAAACAGTACACTATAGGGGCACGTGATTATGCGGCAAGGTTTAGATCTCCTCGTAGGGGTGTGGGTCATGCCTCTGGCCCTCATCGACCTGCTGCACTCTCATAAGTGGCCTTTCGGGAAGTTCCTGTGTCAGGTGTGGGCGACGTCTGACGTCATGCTCTGCACGGCGTCCATCCTGAACCTGTGCATGATCTCACTCGACCGTTATATGGCCATTACCAGTCCGCTCAAGTACCCGAGAACCAGGTAAACCGTACACATTGAAAATACATAAATAAAACATATTCTTCAGGAGTAAATCAATGGCTTTCGGCCTCTTAAGTTCCGTGTGGGGACTGTCGCTGATCGTTTGTAGTCCGCCTTGGTTAGTGCCAGGATGGGGGCAATTCGCGAAGAATGTTAACGATGCATTCTACTGCGACTACTCCCTCTCCGTCCCTTACCGTATCTACAGTGCTCTCGGCAGTTTCTACATCCCGCTCCTCGTAGGTTAGCACCCTCAGCCAGTGATGCCGATGTCTTCAGGTTATGCTTTCCGTATACTTCAAAATATTCCGAGTCGCTTCGGCACGTGAGGCGCTAATGCGGCAGAGTCTGGGCACGTGTCGCTTGAGCAAAAAGGTCGAGCAGCAGAAAAACAAAAAGAACGCCAAGAACAATCACAACAGGTAGGGGACGCGCCAAAACATCCTGTCCTCGAGCGTCCGGTCGTCTAGATGTGCGAGCGCACCTGTGCAAAGAACTAAGTCTCGTCTGCCGCCCGAGTCACTCCTACCTCAGTTCAGCGTCTACAATAACGACGTCGTGTATCAGTGAGAGGATAGGTGCAGACGATTAGTATTCTAAGCCGGACGCTTTAGTAACAAAGGCACATGCATTAGCGCTCCGTGTCAAAACGGAAGTTGTCCTGACGAAGACGCCGAGGATAAGGACTCTGAGTGCGTGCATAGCGAACTTCTGCCCCCAGCGGAGAACGGAGAGCTCTCCACCTACAGCAGGGACTGTATGTCCATGGCCGACATCACAGACAGACCAGTTTCGGTTCGTGACCGTTTTTGTGCGCAGAAGGAAAAAACATGATTAAGAGGTCGTCTTCGAGACGAGGCGGTCCAGCGCTCAATTTGGCTCGGAGAGCGCAAGTCGTCCAATGTCGACCCGAACCGCCACATTTGGTCGCGCAGGCCCAGGCTCATTGTAGGAGCAGAGGGCCCGGAAAGGCGGCTCGAGGATCCAAAGAAAAGATGGTCTACTTGAGGGAAAGAAAGGCACTGAAAACAATTGGAATCGTTGTGTTAGGTAACACATTCCTTGTGTTCGTCAAAATGAGGCATGATTGCATAGGTTTCATCGTTTGCTGGATGCCTTTCTTCGTCCTCTACCTCATCGAGCTCTTCCTCACCACGCGAACCCACTCCCGGTTCCACAAGATCGTCAACGAACTCTTCCTGTGGCTGGGATACTCAAATTCTGTAAGTCGTCTAGATTGCGGTGATCGTTGATTTTCGCCGCTTTCTTAGGTGATAAACCCGCTTATATACACCATGTACAATGGAGACTTCCGAAGGTGTTTCCGTGATCTGCTCAGTTTCGGCTGCGTACAGCAGCATCGACGGACCATGAGCGTTCGCAAGCTACATCAGCAAAGTACCGTGTTCTGACAGCGATGCCCTTTGACCCTCACTGAAGCGTCTTTCTTTCTTCCCGATACTCAGCGTTCTCTTAACGGTGCGAGCAATATTGTTCGTGTTGGCCAAAATAAAGATCTCACTCTTGCACTGAGCAATATCTGTGCGTTCCTCGGCAGGCCAAGGTACCCGAAGGGGCGAAGTGTGAGATTACTTCGCTGGTAATATGGCAGTTTTTGCCGTTCGCAAAGCGACCGGCGAACGAACGTCAATCCAATCAACGCAAGCAAGTGTTGTGGGCATAACGCACTTCATAGCATCATCACTCGCTGCTCTGACGATGTAATCGTTAGTGGACGATCTCAAAAGAGGCTTCCCTCTTTGTCTCGATCAATAGTAGCGGGGGGCTATGGTATGGCGGTACGGCACTTTGTCCTGTTCTCGCGGAGGAGAAGGGCATGCGACGTTCGCCACCACCGCGCACATGCATAAGGACGCTGCTGCTGCTGCGGTTGCTGGTTTATTGAGAAGAAGGCGCGAACGAGAAATGAGGGGATGGCGGAGGCCATCTGCAATTCTTTGTTCATGCGACCGACCGCGATTGCGTGTTTCTTCCTCCGTACGATACTTGTGTACCTTCGTGCGTTCGTTTGATGCTCGCTGCCACTTTGCATTCCGTGCTGTTTTGTAACCCCTGAGCATTTCGTCACCGAGGACGGTCCGGTGAGCCGCTAGCCTGAGGAAGTCCGCAAGTTTGCCTCTGATTTGCCTCGAGAGGATCGGAAGGCACTCCGTGCCAGTGGAGACGAGCGAAATGCGACGGGAGTGCCGCGAGGGAATCTCGGGAGGGACGACGGATGCTTCACGTGTTAATGATGTTCTTTTCGATAGCGACAACACGCTAAGCTCCCTAATTACAATTGGCTATGCCAATGCGTCGTTGTTTTTATAATCACGATCCGCCGGTTGCGCAGGCGCTAATCGTGTGCACATAGGCTAGGTTCTGCTGCGCTCAACGAAATCATTTCGTTTTTTCACGGCCTTTGCTGCTGCTATACGCGCGCGATTGCTCCATCCATCTCGCGTTTAATTATTCACGCTGCAAACAACTATATGCGCGAAACTATGTTCCTTGTGGCAAGACACATCTTCCGCGGACGCCTTGACGTTCCTGACATTCTCGGCGCGGTTCGCTTTGTTCGCTTTGCTCATTCTCTTGAGCAGCGCATACTTTCCACCCCTCAGATGCTTTAGTATTCCTCACTTTTCATTCCCTTCATTCTGCAGTGCTACTGGTGACGGGTCCGGGAAGGGACGAACACACTAGGCGAATGAATGAAGGGTAGCAAAATGAAAGGAACTCGGAGAGTTGAAGAGCGGAGGAAACCGAGAAATTTATTCTTTTCTCTTTTCGCCAAAGTGCCATTGGGCGGAAAAGAAGAAACGTGATCGTCGGTCCTGATGCGCGCGCACATAGTTAAACTGATAACGACCCGGTTCACCCGAACGGCGCGGTGCGCTATCGTGCTCCCAAGGCAGCGGCACCGGCCTGGCGTTTTAAGTTTCACCTCGTGCTCGGAGCATCGGCGCATTGTTAATGGGTTCGCTGGATGGAGGCGCCTCGCACTTTGTTTTTTTTTCTGTGCGTCTGTGTATGCATGTGGTTGACACTTTGGGTCAGTGCGAAAACGTTCAAGATCATCGTCGTCGTAGTGCTGCGCTAGAGTGCTGCGCGCAGCATGGAATCGGTTCGTGAAGCCTAGGGCCGCCTTTGACGGTCACGAGATGAAGTTCTTTCGCCTGAGCGTTTCATCGACACTTAACGAGCCTAATTAGCGGCTCATGGTAAAAAGGCCTTTTGTTTCATAGTTGACGGTCGTGCAGGGTTGGAAATTCGCGCAACTCGACGGGCAGCTATCGCGTTCCAGTGTTTCCCACACTCGAGAAGTGTCAAATATTTAGTGCCTCGCTGAAGTGTCGTGGGCTTGTCAACACCAATTTTTGCGATATGACTCCGCTGCCGAGCGGTAAATGTAATTGCGATAATCGCGTGAATTGATTCCCCCCGTGGCGTAAGGGTGAGGTTTCTACGCTCAAACCTAGTCACTGCCGCTTGGGGTGCTACTGGAAGTTCGCTTGTCGCGGGACGTCTTATAATGGGCGAGAGGAGTGCAACGGGAAGAACGTCCGGTGGTTTGCCTTCTGCTGCTGACGAGACGAGAAGTGCTCTCGCTTTTTCACACCCGAAAACCGGTGATTGCTCGAGTTAAAATTGCTAGTGTCCAGAGGGTGGCACGCACACTCCGTTCCGTCATGTTATGTTCGAGATGTAAGTTTGCGGCGTTGTCATCGCGTTTTCGTGCTTTCGACTCACGCCAAAGGGTAGCGGTAATTGATATCATTAACCAGATTGCCTACCATCACGCTCAATTGCCACTTTCAGCACTAGCCGCACACCGAAAGTGACGGACTTCGGTGGCACCTGCGTTTCTCGGAGGAGCTTCTGCTTGAGGCGCCGCGTCGATGTTATTGGGAAGTACGGCGGCGCCTTCTTCCAGCATCATCAACAAATCAGGACATCGCACGACCGGTGGAGGTACACACGAGGCCATTTCGTCGGTTTCTGAACAAATTACCTTTAGAAAAAGTGGCTCAAGGAGAAGGCGGCGGACCAATGCCCCCGAACGGCGCCCAGATGCCACCGCCACAGCTCGTCGGACTGCAAGGCGATGGGTTGGTTCTTTATGCTCATTTATGTTATGCTGAACCTGACTTCACCGAAGTGTTATTTGGTTGCACGGGGTTAAGTATTGTGAAGCCATGTGCTGAGTAGAAAGTGTGTACCCCCAAAGTCGGGTCTATCGTAGTCGTAATACTCGGAGACGCTCCCTATTCGACATGCACGGACGCTTGCTTCCGCGATTTAGTACGATCCCGCACTATTATCGCTAGCATCTGACGTCTCTGGCTTCCGCTGTTCTTCTCTACCATCACTCTCTTCCCAGTGTTGCGCGTCTCTCCCAGCCGCTTCCCAAAGCACGCCTTCCTGGACTCTCTGCGCCTGAATGCTGTCCAGCGCTATCTTGTTTACAAACGCGTGCGTCTACTCAAGCAACGTTAGCTTATCACCAATCGTTGTTTGTCATCCTAACTGCGCACGCGAGGACAGAAGCTCATGTGCGTTGTACGCTCCTGGCGACGTGCATGGCGACGCGTCCTCCCTTTTGGAAACTCGTTGATCATTTAATCATTTGAACAGACGCCATGTTTGCTCGGATGTAAGAACGTCACGTCTGGAGTGTCCGTGCGTAGTGAAACGGAAATATTGTCTCTTCCGTGCCTCTCCTTATCTCCAGACGGTTGTTCAGCAACCGTGCGAAGCGCCGAGTTGCATGTGCAGTGGATTACTCGTTACAATGCGCGCGCGCGTGCTGCTTTCGCGCCTCCTCCCCGATTTTTGCATTATGCCAGCCGGCAGCGATCGATCGCCGGCAGCCATCGTGCTGCTCAGCGTGCGTCGGATGTGTATTCGTCATCGACCAGAGCAGTGTGGGGGGCCCCAGCAGCACTACAATTATTTGCGTCGTCGTCGTTGCAGCCTTCTACCGTTCCGTCTTCACGCGCTCGCGCGCATCCTCCCGCGCGCGCCTGGACGAGGCCGGCGGAAACGCGCACGCGTACGTGTCCGCTACCGGCCTCCGGTGCTCCGGGGCAGCCGGGTGACGGTGTTGGTTTGGTGCCGGCCGAAACGTCGACCCAGATCCCCGTCGCCTCCCGTCTTTCGCCGTGGCGCCCCGAACACCCCGCCATGTCGACGAAAATCTCGGATGCACTTCCGATGCAAGCTGGCGCCTCCATGGTCAGCATCAGCTGATCCCGCATGCGACCGCAATTAATCGCGCGCCTCTTGTTTTGTCGAGTGCCGACGGGCGAACTCCGCTTCAGAACGACGACGGCGACGTTTCGGCATGACGAGCGATTAGTTTCTTTTGCGCGAACAGGTCAAATTCGCGCCCTAAAAACCAAGCGGAGTAGATGGACGGGGGCGCGATTAGACTGATGGATTCGAACTTTTCTCGCGGGTACCTCACCTTTAGCTGTTCTTCTCACGCGCTCTCGAAGGTCCTTGGCACCGTTTCGATCTGTTTACCTCCAATGTTCTTTTGTTCAAGCTGCACCGATCTTCTTCTTCTTTCTTTCAGAGACATGTTCGTCTCGCCGGGGCTAATGAACGTCGCCCGCTTCGTGTGTGAGCGTGTGTATGTGTGTGGTGTGTATGCGTGCGGGGTGGTTGGCCGCTAAAGCGCTGTAGGACGGACGTCCAAAATCGATCGGGCTCGTCGGTATAGGCGAATTGATTATTGGGTTAAATGGTTGTCGCCTAAGTTCTCCTGTGATCGATCGATCATCGCGCAGTTGCAAACAAGATGCAAGGCTGCACAATTCATGCCACTCGCTTTTTCTGCTTGTTGAAACAGCGGATGTATAGTACTGATTGAGAAGCGTAGCGCCAGCCGCCATCGCACTGTACGTCCCAGTTTATCTCCGTGCGCTCTTTGATCTGTGCACTATTCCGCGAAAGCATCCCTGTTTGCCCGGTCTTCTGCTTATGTCTGTCGACTGTCTCGAGTCCTAAACCTTATGTGAGACGGGCACCTGTCTGCCACCTGCATTCACTGTAATATCTGTCGCGAAAGGAAAGGAAGCAGGGCAGCGATGCATCGCCCAAAAATTGTGCATTCTTTTTCCTTTTCACGCAATCGATCGACTCTTCGCCTCCCCTCTATCGGGCTATCGATCGAACAGCTCGTCCTAGTTTCTTTTGGTGAACGCTTCACCTTCGGAGCAAACTAATTTATCACACGTAATTAATTTGCTACGTGATGTTCATGCCAGCTCAACCCAGATAGGCATCAAGCTTGCGCCTAATTCTTGCAAATCGTAAATTATTCATGAATGATTGTTATTCGTCGTCCAATTCCTATTCACCGTGTTCTTAAGCTGATTGCGATAGCTGCTGGTGTAGTGCGATAAAGCGCGTGGAATACAGACGGCCAAATTAGGGGATACATCAACGCATGTTTCGCGAAAATCGTTTGCGCTGTTTTCCGCGAGTTATCGGCTTTTTTGTTTAGAGAGAAGAAGCGCTGACACGAGACACAATCTAGCCTATTTACTTCCTCTCTCTTTGTCCTCCCTTGAAAACCATCTTGTGGCCAATACTCTTTGTCACAGTGTCCATGGTCGGCGGATGAACGCAACGCTTTCGAAAGGACATAACGTATCGTACGCCCGTCTTCTCACTCGTTACTGGCTCTAACCGCGCCGGTGCAAAACCAAGTTCTGGTTGGAACGCTTCATGCCACGAAGGAAGGCCACCGAAAATGGAAGCGCGTCGAGCACGCCGAAGCAGCGTTCCCGGAAGAAAAAGGATGATCCTGCGAAGTTCGACGCGCAGGCCGCGGCGGCGAACGTTTTCGAAGCCGGTGTCGCCATGCAGTCGCACAACGGGCATATGATGATCACGTCGCCAGAAGAGGGCGCCATCCCGTCCTCCATCACGAGTCCGTATCCGCCTGGGCATCCGGGCGCCGAGTACTTCTATCCGAACGGACCCGCCGGACCGGCACCCTCTGGCTACATGGCGCCGGGACCGCCGCAGTTTCTGGAGCCCGACCCTCCCAAAAGTCCCTTCGGAGGACCGCAAGGCATGCAACACATGGGACCTGGGATGGGAGGGGCGCAACCGCCTCCCGGGCAAGCGCAGCAGTCGTACATGCTGAGGTGAATGCTTTCCGCCGAACTTACCTAATGTCTCCCAGTGCATGAACACACCGTGCGCAGCTAGCAACACTGTGGCGGGATGTTCGGTGTGATTCGCACTTTAAAGCGCTTTCGCCATAACTAAAAGTCGATCGCATCGATTATGCGTCGACAAAAGCACGGAACGTCTTCCTGTTTTTGCACATTATAAAGTGTCTGTACCCTACGACAAATGTTTTAATGGTGTCTGCTTTAGACTACGACAGATGGGCATGGTGAACCCGGGAAATCCCACTCCCCCGCCGCAGCTGGAGTTTAGACTGCAGGAAATGAATAGAAGATTGTTTATCTTCAAGAATTCCGTGGTTAGCTTCAGTGATTGCTGCTCGGACTGTTCACCTATTGTTTCTAGCTGAACGACAAGGATCACGCGCAATGGTGGGACGCGTTCGCCTGCGAGTTCTTCGACGACCAAGCGAGAATGACTTTCCTCATTTACGAGGAGCACACATCGACACACGGACAGCGATTCTGTAGCGTTCTTATTCTTGTAGGACATGGCTAACTAACCTCTGATTGCAGCAATTGGAAGGTCGCTGATTCCACGCTACTTCAGAACGATGTTCGAAGGAGGAGTGAATGAAATGATCTTTCTTATCAGGACAACGAGTCGCGAAACTCACAATGTGCCCATGTCTCTAACATGTCTCGATTGCGACAACGTATTGCTCATCACGAAACACGACAAGAATTCCGTGTGCGAGGTAAACAGAGCGGAATGCACGAGCGGAAAACATGGAAATATGCTCTTTCAGGCGCAAACAGAATGCAAACTTTTTGCAGAATTTTCCTTTGACGATAGCTACGGGTATAGAGTTAGGCACTGGACAATCGAAATGCGCCCGTCCGCCGAATACATCTCTCGAGACGTTCTT
This sequence comes from Steinernema khuongi, assembly GCA_016648015.1. Lineage (NCBI taxonomy): Eukaryota > Metazoa > Nematoda > Chromadorea > Rhabditida > Steinernematidae > Steinernema > Steinernema khuongi. The sequence goes on along the minus strand of JADLIF010003246.1, from coordinate 8,259 downwards.
ATGGTATGGTGTGAAGCGATAATGATAAGACGTTACATGTGTGCCGTTGTAGAACGCAGAGCTGATGGAGAAGGTGAAGACGAATGTGTTCAAGAACGGACTGACAAATCTTTCCCTCAACTATCTCAAGATGTGCTCCATCTTAGAACCAATGCAAATTCTTATGTTTCATAGCAAGTCACAGAATGTAGGTCCCCTTGGGAGCGTGATAAGAGTCTAATTTCCCCTCATTTCAGATTAACCCCAAGGAAGCTCTGAAGCATACACTGTTTGCTGAACACCAAAAGATGAATCAGCTTCAACAGCAACGACAACAAATGGCTATGAACCAAATGAGTATGTGAATGTCCTCTCGTTAACGATTCTCTACGTGCTCTTCAGACCCTATGAACCCTCCTATGATTCCACCACCTGTCGAAGAGCCGCCAACGAAGGCGAAGACCACAAGAAAAAGACAGAGGAAGTCGGCGAACACCAATGCTGGAGGAGCCGGTGGGGCAGGAGGCAGTGGGAGCAAGAAGAAGACGGCCAACACGGCGTCTCCCGCTCCGGCCGCTCCGAACTTCGGAACTGCGCCTCTTGTAAGTGTTCCGCCTAACGCTGGGAGATCTGCATGAAGGAAATCGAAATATTTTTATGCTATAAATTTCTTCCGCTTTTCCACGTTTCCTCTACGAATCAAAACTAACGACCTCGAATTCGGAACACAAAAGCTTTCAGCATTTGCTTGTCTTTGTCCCGCTCGTGGGTTGACGCTATCTCCGCCGTTTCAGTTCAATCTGCAATACCAGGACGTCATGGTGGTCGGCGAACCGTCCATGATGGGTGGCGAGTATGGAGAAGAGGACGAAAGAACCATATCCAGAGTTGAGAACACTCAGTACGACCCGAATCTTCAGTCTCAAATGCCTCCACCTCCCTCAACGATCAGTGGACCTCCGAATCCACTAGGCGGCCCTTCACTTGCACCTCAACATTTACGATCTGATTTTAACGCAATGATGTGATGCATGTAAAAACGAACTTTTCAGGTTTAGTAAACGAAATTGAGAACATTGAAAGTACGGTTCATTCTGCTGGGGGGGGGATAATTGCTGCGAACACCATCTACGTGACACTATCTGATTCCACGGGGCACTGTTTAGGTCTGGAGACTTTCCGTCTTCTAGATATTGTATACTGTCAACGAGAATGTTTTTTGACTGCATTTCATCAAAGTTAGACTGTTGAGATATTGCCACTGGAGCTGCCACATAAATCGTCTGACTTGAAAAAAACCTAAGGTGTACATGTGCCCACATATATGAATCAAAAATATGGAAAAAATGCGTCTAATGCGATAAGAACGTCTTAGTAGGTAAAGCGGTCTCAGATCGTGTTATCGGTGTCATAATATGAGCTAATAAGAAAATTAATTTAATTAACACAGCCATTAATCTGATGGACGTGACGTTGTTAGCGCATTGTTGACACATACGACAACATTCTGGATGTCGGGGACTGCTTGTACCAGTTACCTCACCCAAGTGCATTCCACGTCCACATTAAATCACAGATGGATTTATTTTTCATTATGGGAGGAACGGTTTTGACAAATTGGCCGGGCGGCCATAATCTGAAGCAAGGGCGGCTGTCCTGGTGCTATAATTTACGATGGAGCTACGTAATCGAAGGCAACATTTGTCTTATCAAGCAAAACAGCCTCAGAATCGTCAAAAGGGACTTGAGGGAAGATGTTGCAATCACGTAAAAAAAAAATCACGTTGGCATTAGGACCATTCCATGGCCTTTGAACTTGATGTCTAGTCAAAACAAATGACCAATAATTGTTAGTAAGTTCTCATTTTTACAGAAGGTTCCACGAAGGGATATGAGTAATGGCATATTGTTGTCTGTACTCTATTTGTTTTGTTATTGTTTACGACTGAGGCATTCTAAGAACTTACATAAATCTTTGGATACATCAAACGTATACGGCAAATGGAGTACTGTTTGGAGTTCCTTGCTATGTGGTGCATTTTAAATTTTTTGTTTTACATTTTTTGCTTAGCGACCTTGTTGTCGGATGTCGAGAACATTCTGCATACCAGGTGGTTTATGTAGTCTGCGGTTTTACTGACATAGGTAGTGGAATCCAGATGCCCATATCTAGAAATCCAGGTGCTGATACCGACAAACGGGATAAAACAAGACAAGACTGCTGTTCACAAGACCGGAAAACCTAACATTTAAACAATCCAGCAGTGCAGTTCATAAACTTCAGGAATATTTTCATTTGAACAGAGTAACCAAGAACATAAGGATCGATTATATCTTAAGTGCGTGGAAAAGTGAACGTGCGGCACTGTGCCCTCATTGTGGGAAACGAAATCGTGACCACACACGTTGAGCGGTAATACAATTGAGGCAACGATTGTTCCCATCTCAATGGTCTCGAGGAACGTGGCTACCTCCGACAAATTGTTCTTTTTCTAGATATTAAGTAGCTATAAAGAAGTAAAACAAGCAATGAAGCGAATAATTTAAGCCATATAAATTAATATGCAAAGAAGTAGTTTGGGTTTATGCGTGCACAGTAACATCGAGATGATGAAAGAATCTGTTTAGTTCTTTTAGCTTACCGATCGATGTACCAGGGAATTTCCAGTCTAGGATTCTTCACGATTTGCTCAAAGCACCAAGAAGCAGTTGTAGTGGATACAAGGACAAAGCGCGGAAAGACATAGCCGGGCATGATTCCAAAGGGGGGTATCGCAGGCAATGTGCCGCCAGACAGTGAGATAGTGCCACATGGACAAAGCGTCGAAAGACAGAACGGCGGAGTTGATCAAGATAAAGTGGGCGCGCGAGCCGAAGCTCTTATTTCCTTTTGTCTGTCTACGCGACACTGTCTACGTCTGTAAACTGTTGCGAAACACTTTTGACGTCTACGAGACACGAGACACTGTCTACGAGACACTATCTATGTCTATGGAACACTATCCACGTCTATGGGGTATTACTTACGTCTAAGGGACACTGTCTACGTCTATGAACACGGTCTATAGAGACAATAGAGCTCTGACTAGGTTGAAGAAGGCAGTGAAAGGTTGAAGAATTGTCGACGGCATCTCTATCACGACAAAACGTAAGCGGTTTTGGCGTACCAGGAGACGTCCTTATAGCGCCAGATGGGAGCGGTCCGGAGCGCTCTGGTCATTACAAAAAGCTTTGAGGCCTTCTGATAGGCATAATGCGTTGGAAAGGGAAGGAAGCAGTTATCTCATTAAGAATTAGTCTTACAGTATTAAGATGAATATAAAAAGATCTGAGTAACAATATTTATTCAAGAAGTGATATATGATTTTCTCGTCTATGTCCAATCTCAGCTGAGGATACCGCAACAATGCGCGGAAGGTCAGAACGGCGAAGTTGACATTGAGACTTTCTGATAGGCATAATTCGTTGTCGTGTTGGTGGCATGCTTTTTTTTCGTTTACACGTGTAAGTAAGAATTTTGGCTTAGGCACTATGCTCTCTGGTATTCATCGTCTGCGTAGAACTGTCGCACAAATGATCCTTATTGCGCTTTCCTCCCAGCATACTTTTTTTTGCCTTCTTCTGTGTGCCATTTGTGATGGTGGAGTAGTGCACGTCGTCGGCAAACAAGACCTTTCGCCGGACTTTCAGTATAGATTTTATGGGTCGGCTTCTGCAATTACTGTAAGAAAGGTAACTTTTGCAGAAGCTTACGATTCTTGCGACACTTCGCAATGTGCCTGATGTGACGAATGGCCTGAATGCATGTCATCCGAATTCCCTGCCACTACACTTTGTGCGGTAGTCGCAGTGCCATTCGAGATCGCCATCGCCTTGTCTTCACAGACAATGACTTCCTGTTCAACGGAGGAGGATCTGTCTCTGTTCGATGCGTATCTGCCAGTTCCTCTTCTGGAATCTATGCAGATAGGACCACTTCCGTAATAACTTACGTCTCACAGGTCTCACATTCACAGTTCTGGTTGTCTGGCCCAAAGAAGTCTTCGCCGTAGAAGCAGGTGATCTCTTCGTTTGGTTCAATTTGACGCAGCACTTTCAGCACAACCGTTCTACCTTTTGAAACGTACTCTGTGTTTGCATTGCAGTCGTGGTTTATATATGCCGTGGGGCCAAGCCACAACTGGGAACAGCGTTTTCTGAAGTTATTTTTTTTAATTTTGCAAGAAAGGTTGTACTCACCTGTTGCTGTACATAACAGAAAAGTCACTTCCATCTGGCTTCAAATATTTAAGTTCTTCGTTTTTTGTAAGAGAACGGACAACGCCCACCAAAGTGGTCATTTCATCGCCGGCGTTCCTAGAAGAAATAATTCAGTGAATAGAACGTTTTCTGCGCTGCATCTCATACCAACTTCTTGTTGCTATCAGTTTTCCGCCGCGGTGATTCTCTATTGAGTATCGCCTAGTGGGACCAACCGTGAATCCTGCTTTGTGGAAGAAAAGCTGCATGAACCGCAGAAGCTGAAAAACAATTGATTGCACGTGGGTAAGCAGCATGGCATACATGATCCCGGAAGTTGAGGCGTTCCTTCCTTGTTTTGCGCTCCATGAATTTCCTGACGCTTCGCAAGTGAAACCAGTGGGACAAAGCGTAGTGAACGTCCTGCTTCTGAAGGTAGTGCCTCATGATGCGTGCGCGCTCTTTAAGCTCCGCTTCCGAAGGTTTCTCCATTCTAGGCAATCATTTCATGGAGAATGCAAACGACAAAATGGAACGTACTCGATGATGCCCATCTTGTGGGTGGTAAATCCTAAGACGGGATCGACGACCAGAGCGGTAGCCCAGTCGTCGTTTGTGCAGATCTCTTCTGTAGTCATGGTATGACACGCGTTGATGCGAATCGGTAGATAGAGCAGATGTTCAATGTCATCGAGTGGATCGGTGAAGTCAGAAGCACTTGAGGCAGCCATGTCTAAAGCAAAGAGACTTGAAGATACGTAATAAAGAATGTGACGGGCTCTATACGAAAGGTAGTAGTTCTCTTATCGGCTGAACAAACGTAATACTGAATGCCTTAGCCCTGAATACAGTGAGTGAAATGGACTTGTTTATAATTTGAAATATTCACGGAAGTGCAAAACGTGCTGAATACATATAGTATATAGATAATACGGATAATACAGATAGATAATACATATAGATAATACGGTACCTCGTCTGATATACCAAATACGGAATGCGAAAGAACTGAAAATTCCCGTTATAGCGACATACATGCGTGATTGCTTCTGTCCTGTTCTGATATGAACGGACTTCGCAACATGAAACTTCGCCGTACGATCTGTTTTGAAATCATCTTTTTGAGAGCTGTGGTGCACAAATCTGTTAAACAGTGCCTTAACCGTGGAAATTGAAAAAGTTGTGGAAGGATTTTCCTTTGAGATCGAAAATTCGGCCGTACGCAGCGATCCCGAAATCGGAACCCACCATGTAACGAGTAGGTAGAAGACGAGTGCATCAAGTCATCGCATCAAGTTCCACCACGATTTGCCTGAGACGTCAAAAGATCGGCTTTTTAGCTGTTATGCTGATTTCTTGTCGTTTGCGGTCTGTTGAGTTTTTTTCTGATTTTGAAAGCCTGTAGCAGGCCACGTGACTTACGACTCCACTGCAGTTAATCCAATTTCAGTCACCGTGTGTGATGGTGCGTATCGGTTACAATAAATAACCGTGAGTGCAATTGAAGGAGCAGAAATAAGGAAAGTACATATCTCTCATAAATAATTCATGAAGCTAGCAGACAGATCACAGCGATCGACGGAACGACGGAGGGAAATAAAAAGCAGAGGAGGCGAAATTTGGCGCGAACGTCGTCCCGTGATATCGTCGGATCGTTTAAAACGCGGAGGCAGCCGAATTTGAATGGCACGGTAGAGTAAACGGGCGTTTACGATGAACAATCAACCAAAGTGACGGTGCCACAGTGCTACAGCATTTATGTGTGGACTTCTATGAAAAGTGCATTTCAAGTACAACAGTCAGTTAAAGGGTCCTGAACTCAACATTCCTCAAACTTTTTCGTGTACTCATCGTTTAGAAAACTTAAGGCGTACGCCGTGAACCTTAAACACTCCTAAAGGAGGACACCGAATACAATGCGCCGCCAGACAGAAAGATAGAGCCACATGGACTGTCCGCCGAAAGACAGAACGGCGGAGTTGATCAAGATAAAGTGTGCGCATAAGCTAAAGCTCACATTTCTTTTCCTTTGTCGGCGAGACACGTCGGCGTCTGTACGACACTGTCTACTTCAATAAGACACTGTCGACGGCTACGAAGAACACTGTCTACGTCTACAGGACACGACGTCTGACGGAACGTCGCACGACTGCTAAGCAACGCACTGTGAAAGACCCCCAAACAATTTAATACTAATTTCTATAGTAAAAATTTTGCTTTGTACTCGTAATGAAAAGTTTAGCAATTTTCTCTGTTATCTCTACAGTGCTTTTTGTGCTTTTCTTTAAAAAAGCTGTAGCACTGCCACTCTGGTTGGAATCCATGGCTCTCCAATTTGTGGCGGTCGTAGTGGAATAAAATTCTCCTAAACCGTTCTTCAACTCTTTACCAATCTGCTCAGCTTCAGGCTGCCAAGCACTGTTCCCTTCATCCGGAACCATCGATCATTGAACAGTAGATTTTTTGTAGTTTATGTTAAATTGCAACATTTCTTTCACAAGCTGTCGCAAAACCGAATCCTTTTCTGGTTGCCCGAAGAGAGTATTTTTCAATATTGTTCCACTTAAGGTTTTGCACAATTTTAGAAGAACGGTATTATTTAAAGTCATTTATTTCACTGTATTCTTTTTTTTTGCGCATTGAGAGGGCAGCTGTTAGGGAAAGCAGTTTTACGCAACAAGCTTATGTTTGGCAAAAAGGATGCCGTGACTACAATGACTAATATCCTCGGTTATTTACAATAAAGTGCAAAGATGACATTAGGCTTTGGAATTACGGTGTCATGACATCCACAATGCTCAATTCATAAGGGCAAAAAAGAAGACGCTCAACATCCAGATTTCGCGAATGGTTCAAGCGCATGTACAATTGTGATCATCAGTCGTTGGAGTTCAAAAAAGCGTATAAAATAAAATGTTGGAAATTGATTGTGCCTCACTTGTGTAATTGACAAGGTTTTACCTTTCCGTCCGTGAGCTTTCCTGCAAAGAGGTCGTCCACATGTCATGCTGGCGACAAGCTGTAGTACAAACAATGTTTTATAGCACCGTGCTGCTTCCTTATTCGGGCCACGGAAAACAAAAGTACATTTCCTGTTCGACATACGGTGGGATGTCGACCGCGGAGTGTTAAAAATAGAACCGTCTAATAGAACCCGTTTAACTTAATTTGGAATATTATTACGTCACATATGTAAAGATTTCATAAGTTAGAAGAAAAAGAAAATGTCGGTCCTTTTCCAGTGGTCATACGGTAATCATTCTCTTTACTTTCTATCTCAGCGACATGTGTGTTGCTTCTCCTTCCCTTCTCCACCTTTTATGGGACTGATGCACTTTTTGTTTAGACAAAAACGGAATTGTGATTTGACTGATATAGTGCATCGCTGTTTCAAGAACAATCTGCAACTAAAAAGAAGGCCAGTTAAGCTTATATTTTCGGGTGAACTATGCCTGGGCAGGATGAAGCTATATATAGCTATATATTTTCGGTCTCATTATTCTTTGTTAGGCACAATCGTTACTGGGTCCACAAACTCTCTTTGCTCTCTTGCAGACTTCCGCAGTGATGTGCCGTAATGTACAAATCATGCAAGGACTGGCTACACGGAATACAAAAGCGGTAAATTGTACAACATGCGCAAAGATCTCGAAGGTTGTGCATCAACAGAGTCCTCATAGATATACTACTTTTCTGTTGAGTCATCTAGTCATTCGTTGCAAGAGTTCAGCCTGTATAAGAGCAATTACGCAATTACTTTTTCGTCAATGCTCTCTAATCAGAGTTGCATATTACGTGCCTTCTTAACTGAAATTGTGAAGTATTCTATCACGATCTAATCAAAAATGCAGTTTGCGCGTCCTCCAGTCGGGACCAACAACATACACAAGTTAGTAATTTGCGGTATGCTTAGATATAGTCGGATGCCAGTTTAATTTCCTACTTTTTTGGCACGTCAAAGGTCTCGACGCGAAAATGTGGCCGAATCTGATGGCACCCGGAAAACTGCTGATTCTTCGATGAATTTCTATCGCCTCTGAG